>VCAZ01000019.1:6607500-6800000 GCA_005784505.1 Bagarius yarrelli | reverse complement strand
TCTCTCTCTCCCTCTCTCGCTTCCTCTGTCTCTCTCTTTCTCTCTGTGTGTCTGTCTCTCTTACTCTCTCTCTGTTTCTCTGTCAGCTCCTTAAGCCACCATTTATAAAATGATCATTCTTAGACTGTGTAATGGCGACAGGTGGAGTTTGATAGTTTGCTGTTGCATTCGGCGTTTGGCGTTCAGTCTGTCAGTTCTGTTACTGATAACAGACATGATAAATGTTGATTGGTCTTTAAAGCCAAAACTTTAGAGTGCTGGTGATGCTTAGTTTGCATTTCCACTTGTTGCTGCATTGAAAGACCATCTGTCGGATCGATATTATAGTCTATTTGAGATGTGAGGCTACTCTAATGTATATTATGCTAAAATAATACACAGTTTAGCTGTGTTCTGTTTCTCTGAGATCAGACATGTGACTTTACGATATTTCATGAAAAAATTGGTGTAGCTACTGTATAAATGTGTACAAAATACAGCGGTAGTTTAGATTTTAAACAGGACAAGTTTAGGTTGAACAAAAATAGTTTATTTTCGATGGTTGTCTTTTTAGTAGGAACAGTACATGACACTCCTGTTGTTTTTTATCTTTATTTGTGTTTATTGTCTAAATAGGTTGTTTTTTTTCTTAAAATAAGTAACTTTTGTGTCATTTCTACCCACAATTCATTGGTAACTCCAACTGTTAACTTTTCTTTATTTAAATGCTGTTCGATAGTTATAAAATAATCACATTTTTCTAAATGAATATTGCAATTGCAATTTTTTTTGCAATTTTGACTACATTCTAAATGGATTCAGCACATAAGAGGTGCATAACAAAATATTTCACAACGAAATAACAGTATTATTATCTTATAAACTCTCTTTAAATCAGACAACATAAAATAAATTACTAACCCAAATTCCGGTCCTAACAATAAATAAACTTCGCTGAATACATTTTTTAGTGCACACATTGTATTAACCGCTGTATAAACAAAATAGCTATAAACTGCCCAATCTGGCAATCCTGCTGGCTGACTTCCAATTCAGAAGCTCTAATTAATTAATATCATAAATACGCACACAAAAAGGTTGCAGTTTTCTGAATTAAAATATAAATAATCAATAAATAAAATTGCAGCCTTGTGCGGTTAAAAAATCGCACGTCCTTAAATGTTGACCGATTTGCGATTGCGATTATTGTAATTACTCAGGTTTCCCTTGACATTCAAAAAACCAAGATGTAACATTGTCATACTGTAATTGCCATTGCTATTGTCAAACTGCATCACCTGCAACATTAAATGTAGCTATAAATGGATTGATGCATCATCGGTTTTATTAATACAATTGAGAACATTTTTCGGTGGAAAACACCTCAGCGTCTTAGTGAGGGATGTTTTTAGAAATAGAGCTTCACGGGTTCCTCCTAAAGGCAGGCTGGTTAAAAAAAGAAACATGACACCAATAAGATTCACTTGGAAAAAAAGATCGATTTTTGTCCTTAAGGGTTTATGAGGAAAAACAGAAGAGCCGAGTCGATAGCTGCTTCAGGGTTGGAAAGACGTCACTGGATTAAAAAGATGACAAAAAAATGCGTAAAAAGAGGTAGTCTGGAGAGCAAAATTCAACAGGGACACAAATGATACTAGAGGTTTTATTTAATCAATTTGGGATTTACTGATTCTTTAAGTATTCTTCCTGTAGCTGTATGATCAACAGTGTCATATAATAATAATAAAGAGGAGGAGGAGGAAAAGAAGTTATTGATGATCAAACTTTAAGGAACATCTATTTTATGTACGCATACATATGTTAACTATACAGATGTTGGCATTAAACTAAATTACAGGGTCAACTGAAGCACAATTATAATTATTTCTTTTTGGCTGAGTTAAAAGTCAGGGCTGAGATCCCTTGAGTCGGAATATTCTGATGTCTTTGTTGGATTGTTTGATTTTTAATGTCATGTTTGAGATCCGAAATGTCATATTAACATCTGACTTTCACTCTTCAAAGCACATTATTCAGATCTTTAAAAAAAAAAATCAGCGTCTGTGAAATTAGATAAAGCATTAAGTTAAGCATTAAGGGCCTCCAAAAGTGGCAGTTTGGTGGTGGTAGGAAGTAAAACCATGATCATCATGATCGACGCCAATGTCGACCGCAAAGCTGTAAAATGCTGTAACAAAAAACAATACATCTTATTCATTAACCCATAAATACACACCCAATAAACAACCCTGTAAAACACCCAAACACCTTTCATAAAATCTTTCCCATAGACCAACATTCTTCTAGAAAAAAGTGCGCATTTTATCCGACTCTAATGTAAAGAGAAGCATGTTACCGATTGATGGTGACAGTTTAACTGCAGAACTTTATGTTAGGTCATTAAATGATTCATACATGAATTTGTAACTTTAAACATCTACTTTCAAGTCATTTTTTTCTTATTCGTATTGTTTTTTTTAAGCGATATTCCTATTATTTTATTTCTTTAAATTCTTTAATTTTAATGCCTTTTTCTTCGTGACAGAAAATTTGGGACATTAATTCTATTCGTTTTTTTGCCATAGTATTATTTATCCATAAATAAATGGAGTGAAGGTTAATCTCTAAAGAGGACGAGAAGAAAAACTATCTGGACGATGTAAAACCTTTGTGTGTTTTGTCCACTAATCCCGCATGGCACACAACCCCATCAACATCGATCAGGTGTAGACAGAGACCAGATCAGTGTCTAAACACACTTCCTGTCCCTCCAGCTGCTCGAGAATTTAAATTACACATGTGAGTCTCCGCCTAATGACACACTCTGAGCTCAGAGAAGAACTCGGCCGACCAGAAGGCGCTTATTAGCAGCCAGCTGTCATTACCGGAGCCTGATTGGTCACTGATGATCGCTTTGGCCACGTCTCTTTGGTGTTGTTTTGGTTTTGGTCGTCTGTAATAAGGCTTTGGTTTGGTTTTACACAGCTTCCTCTAATGTCTCAAGCAGATTTAACAGCTACAATGTGGTCTAGAGACAAACATGTAGGTGGAGCTTACGACATTCTTCTGTTCTATAACAGGCATTCCCCAACTTTTTCACATAATTTGTTCTTTTCTTTTTTAAGGGTCAGAGCGGTTTGTAATAGGAAATTATGTGACTGCCAGTTTTATTGTAAAGATTTTTTTAAGTATTTATTATGTTTTAGATGTATTATATATTTATTCTTACCCTAGATTAGTGTATTATTTTGTTATAAGCATTCAGACAAATGAGCATTACTTTTCTATAGCTATATTAAGGTATTTAGGGTATTAAAAGATGACAGATATGACAAACATTTGTTTTTTTTGCATTGTACAAAAATATTATCAATTGTCCACTTTGGGCTAAATTCCCTGCATTCTGAATCAATGTTTCTCCCTCCCAACCGATTGGTCATTTTGTCAACTCTTGAATTAGCTTTCTGGCTGGCGTACAGTAGCACCTGCTCCATCACAATAGCACAATATGTTGAACTTACAGGTTCTGTTGGTAGTGAATCTAACAAATAATTAGGCTTCTTTAAAAACTAAGGGGCTTTTAGTTTAAAAGCATCTTTATAAACAAATACAGATATGATACAAGTAAAACAATGTTTAAAATGACTTTTTCACTGTATTTTACATTTATTACATTTTCAAATTATTCAACATTTTACTTTTGTGTACATTATGGAATTCACACATTTGCACCTTTTATACCAGATTGTAAACAATTTCCCAAGTGTTTCCCAAACTATTTTAATTTTTAATGCTAAAAAACTGAAATCACAAACAGGATTTTCTTATAAAAGCAATCAAATGACACTTTTATATTTTTATGACATTTGTATAAAACTTTTAGTTAAAATTTTAACTATATAAAAAAGTCTTTTTTATCATTATTTTCATAAATACTTCCTAGAGAAGTTCTTACTAAATGAATTTATAGTACATTTTTTATCTTTGTAAACAAATGAATGACTTTCTGGCTGTGAGTCTGTTGTCTTTCAGAGTGTTTTATCCTTCTGTTGGATAAAGATTACATTTTAGCACTCAGGGCATCTCAGAGAACAGAAATGGGTTCAATATCCGCATTAACTTTAAGGATAAAAACATCTTTGGGGACAAACTTAACCCTTTTTTCTATTCTTTTATAACTTCTATAAATACATGTTGCCCCTAGCAGGCTAGAAAAAAACAAAAAGCCTAAAAACTCTACAAGCTCTGAGGCTCTACTTTCATATGAGCTTTATATCAAGCACCGCTGTGGAGTGAGACACAACAAACACACTCAGTGATCAACATAAACACGATACAACAGGAGAAAAGTTCGTTTTTTGGGCCTCTGAGGAAAAAGAGGAACTTGAAGAATAAATAAAATGAAGATAGAAATGTTTTTCATGCTCTTTTTCACCAGAAAATCTTTCTAATCAGTAATTAATGCCACCTCGACTCGATTATCGACTCGATTATTCCGCTCTAGATGTTTCTCTTTATTCATAGTGCAGCTTTCACGCCAGAAAACGATCCATCCAGCTGCAGAACTGCACAATCAAGTTCTCAGCTCCGAGTTTTCAGAGCCGAGTGACATGTTTTTAAATGATGGTGCAATTAAATCTTTGAATCATGAGCACACGCCGGTCGATTGTTTGGAAGTGATTTGTTCTATAGGGTGAGAAAGTTTATAGGTGTTTTCTTTTTTTTTTCTGCAGGGGGCGACAGGGAGCGGATGACGTCCAATCATGAGACGTACCTACTCATGGCAAGCACGCAGAACGATATGGAGGACTGGGTTAAGACCATCCGCAGAGTCATATGGGCTCCATTCGGAGGGGGTAAGTGGACACCAGATCGAATCTATCATTTGATTTGCCTACTACAGATGATGTTATTAGTTAATAATAAGGACAAAAGCAAAAAATAGGATTTAAAAAAGTTTACTATTGCATATCGTGTTTATTTTTTAAAGGTATTTTTAGTTTATAAGGCAGAAATACCAACCTGAACGGTGGGAGACAGCTGGAATATAGACCTGGTTTGGGTTGGATCCTCTAATAGTTTGTTTGTGTGCGTGTGTGTATGTGTTTGCGCAGAAATTTTACTTACAGTCTCAAACTTGATTGATTGTCAGCTGTTGATTCATTTTCTAGAACAGCAGTTCTGACTGTAGTCATTCTGACTAAACTAAATTTCATTTAGTTTGTTATTATGTTATAGCTAGAAAAAAGAAGCCAAAGATCTAGGTGTGTGTGTGTGTGTGTGTGTGTGGACCACATGTCTGTTTCTATTTAATTTCTTCAGGGATAACGATTAAAACGAATCCAGCAGGAGGACAATAGACGCTTGTGGTGTTGGCAGTACCTTTGTTTGTGTGTGTGTGTCTGTGTGTGTGTGTGTGTGTGTGGCATTAGTATTGCAACACTCACAGGGGTTTACACAGCACTTCACATCCACAGAACGCAGAGGATTTAACGGGACTGGAAAACTCAGGATCTCTGGTTTGTTAGTTCCAAAACCAAAGCTTCCTAACTTTTTGGAATGCTTCCTGAACCCAGCTGCACGTTAGGGCTATAATGATTAGTCAACATTATCAACAGTGTCAACAATAAAAAAAATTGTTGACAAATATTATTGTTGTCCAATTGTTGTTTGATCTAATTTCATAATGTAAGGGCCTGCAATAGTATAGTTTAACCAGTGTGGCACTGCAACACGATTTATTGCTCATGCAGAAGAAGACTTAGACAAACTATTTATTTATCAGCATATTTTTCAGTCGAACATGCTAATGGCAGAGAGAAAACTTGTCAAGTTGTAAAGCGTTTGTAAAATACATGAAAGAAAAATGGAGAGTTTGTAAATTCCAGCAAACTGCAATATTAAGGGTATTTAATAATGCACCCGCTGTTATAACCATTTTTTTCTGTTTCAGGTATCTTCGGGCAAAAGCTGGAGGAAACAGTGCGGTACGAGCGTCGCTACGGGGATAAGCTAGCTCCCATGCTGGTGGAGCAGTGTGTAGATTTTATCCGTCGCTGGGGGCTCCAGGAGGAGGGTTTGTTCCGCCTCCCCGGGCAGGCCAACCTGGTCAAAGAGCTACAGGATGCTTTTGACTGTGGAGAGAAGCCAGCTTTTGATGGGTGAGACAAAAGAGCACATTTAATTAAAAACCTTTTGGAATTGTAACTAAATAGATGTGATAGTTTGACATTTAGGGCTTCAGATTACTAATCAAAAGGTCAGGGGTTAAAACACCAGTACCATTTAACTGCAGGTGTTGGGCCCCTGAGGTAGGTCTCTGCTCTTGGGGCTTTTTTATCCAACTTCCAAAAAAAACTCGCCTATTGCAAAGAAACATTAACTGTACATAGTAATTATATTTTATACAGAAGCAGTTGTTGAGTTAAGGGTCTTTGTTCAAGGCCAGTGGTAGGTTGGTGGCCATTAATGGATTTAAACATACAACTTTCTGACATCAAGTCATCCCATATAAATCGAAATAAAGATTTAGACAAAATGTTAGTTTTTGAACCCCTTTGTTTTCCCCATTCTGTATTACTCTCTGACTCGTTTTTTTCTCCGCTTTCCTTATTTCTTGCACTTGTTAATAATAAAAGAATTGTATTATATTAATCCTTTTTTCATCACTAATGTTCTATAACTTTGTTCCTATTTTAGCTTCCTGTCTCTCTTGTGATTGGCTGGTTGAATCTTGATATTTCTGGAATGACTAGAATGTAGCAGAGATGAAAGTAAGCTAGGTTCACTGCTTTCTAGAATAAACTGTTAGCACTTTACTTTTAGAGGATGCTCCTTGGGTAAAAAAAAAATATTTTATTGTTAAAATTGTAAATAAATATATATATACATTAGTGCATGAGGATTGTAAGTTCAGGTCAGTTCAGAAGCTTTATACACCACTAAGATTTCAGAGTTTGCAGAACCTGTCATGACTGACATCTTTTCAGTAAACACATCTGCATCAGAAAGATCGCGCGAGAGCCTACTTTTAGAATTCTCCATGCTGATGTATGCAGACTGTCAAGATTTGGTGCAGTTCTACCACTTTCATGTCTGGCACGATTCACTCTCCAGCGTCCACTGACAGCGTTGTTGCGTTTCGGCTTTCCTTCCTTCTTTGCATTTGATGGATTTGCAGCTGAATAATTGACAGTAACATACTACAGACTTTCTGTCTACTTCAAAAAGGAAGACTTTGATTGCCACATTTATGTTACTGCACAGTAAATTGTTGAGGTCAGAGCACAGGCTCAGCCATCATACAGCACCCCTGAAGCAGAAATGGTTAAGGACCCTGCAGCTCAGTAGTGGTGGGGCTTGAACCCTAATCCTCTGATTAACAACCCAGAACCTTAACCATTTAAGCTATTACTAGCATCAACTCCCAACCACCATAAGAACAACAATGACAAAGACAACACACAAACACACACACACACACACACACAAAAGTTCACACTTAATATTATGTTTAATTGATGGTCAATCACGGTGAGGTCATTATTTTAATTTTCCCGACAGCAAATTCTTAATTTTGGCACTGCTGTAGCATCATTAGAAGAGAGGCATACTGCATATTTAACAGTTCACATTTAGCCTTTGGATTTAGAAATGAATACCAGTTGTTTCACGCCTCTAACAGCTGCACCATATGCTCATTTTAGAAAGGTGACACCTTGTGTCTGTTCTGTTAAATAACTGTGACAGGGTTTTCATTCTTCTGTGCAGTAATACTGACGTACACACAGTGGCATCTTTGCTGAAGCTCTACCTGAGGGAGCTTCCTGAGCCTGTGATCCCCTTCTGCAAGTATGACGAGTTCCTGGCCTGCACCAAACTGCTTAACAAGGACCAGGAAGCAGTAAGTCTCTGTCATAAGGTTGTATAATCATGTGTACAGGTTGCCAAGACATTTCATTAATTCTGTTTAAATTAAAAGTTCCTCTAAAGTGAAAAAGATTAACTTTAATTACCACAGTCCAATCCTATGTCATGTGGTTCAGCCCTCACCACCAGTTGCTGGAATCAAAGTTGACTCTCTAGAAATGGGGCACGTGGTAGCTTAGTAGTCAAGGTGTTGGATTGTTGAGGCTTTGGATAAGGACATCTGCCAAGAGCGAGAAATGTGATTGTAAATCTGTAAAACAACATATCTGTTGTCATATATTAAAACGTATAAGACATTCTAAAGCTTAGAAGGAAGTAGCAGTGATCATTGGTGATTTAGCTAGCTAACATTTATAGGCTTTCCTTACTAATGTACATATATATCTTATAAACCTCCTGTATAGTCTTCATGGCAACAGCACGTCACTCCTGTCCGCTCTCATTCTCTCTCCTCCCTGGCTATAACATGTGACTCGCCATATCACTATCGACCTGCGTCTGTTCATTAATTCTGTCTTTTATTCCTCTATTCCGCTCTCGCTCCCAGGCTTTCACTCTGGAAAGTGGCAATGCTTTCACAGTGACTTTCAGCTTCACCTTTCCGTCTCTCGCTGTGATCTTTCGCTAAAGCTGCCTGAGGCTTCATGGCGCTACAGAGCACAAATATAATCAAAGTGTACTGGAGTCAGTTTAAATGCAGGCCCCAGTTCACGATGAAGCACTTACATTACTTTATAGTTTATGTTTTATTAAAATGCACTCTTTAGGCTTTTAGGAGATTAGATAGAATGTTTAAATATGACATTCCTGTGGAGGAAAAAAATCTAAACTCTATTAAAGCCGGATTATCGATTTCTTTCTTTCGTCTCACATTAGCCTGATAAATGATACACAGGCTAAATATTATAAAGTGAAAGAAGTCTGGTATTAAATATTCACTGTGCAAATACAATTCCTGAACATTGGGAAGCATTATGATGTTATTTATGACCAATATTTTGTGAACACCATAAAGTAAATAAAGTATAATAATCACTTTACATTTTATAAAAAAAGGCAGCAACAAGTAGATGTTTTTTTTACAGTGTGATTAAATTAGGGTGTAGTTTACAGTATGAAATATGTATATGTACAGTATAAAACATTTAGCATTTGTCTTTGTTAATGATATCTTTATCTTTTATCTTTTTTTAGGGAATGAAGGAATTAAAGAGACAAGTGGAAAGCCTACCTATAGTCAACTATAATCTCCTAAAGTACATATGCAGGTATTAAGAATGACATATACCAAATAATTTTTTTTCCCTTAGTCTTTGGATTAAAACTAATATTTTTTCTTCTAGGTTCTTAGATGAAGTACAGTCATACTCAGGAGTAAATAAGATGAGTGTGCAGAACCTAGCTACGGTGTTTGGTCCGAATATTTTGCGTCCCAAAGTGGAGGATCCGGTGACAATAATGGAAGGTACAGTGATGCAGAAGTAAAATAACTGCCAAAAAGTATAAGACTGAGATTAAAATCCACTTTTCTACAGTTTTTGCCTTGTTAATTGCTTTGATCTGGTTTTGGATTTTTGCAGGTGCAGGTCTGGTGCAGCAGCTTATGGCTGCTCTCATTGGCCACCACGCCATTCTGTTTCCCCCAGACGAGGACAGTCCTGGTGCTCTTGAGTTGTGCAATAACAACAACGATCCCCTGAAACAGTCCTCTACTGGACAACTGCAAAATAAGGAAAATAACAACACTACTATTGTTCGTCAGTGCACCTGGGAGGCGCCTGACTCCCCTGGACGGGTCTCTCTGGATAACAGCTCACCCAGGTCAGGCAGCCCAAGAAACGTGCCACGCTTTGAGGTGACCCGAAGCCCTCCTATGACCGTAAAGAAAAACCCTGCATTCATCAAAGGCAGTGGCATCGTTACTAATGGGTCCTTTAGCTCCTCCTCCTCGTCCTCGGCAGAGGAAAAGAGTCCGACTATAGTGGGAACAGGTACACTACAAATGCGACGCACTGGCGCCCTCAAAACCCCAGGTACGAAGATGGGCTTGCAGAATGGTGGAGTGAGGATGGGCGTGTGCAGCACGGACATTGTTAACGGGACCCTCAATAGCAGAAACGGACTTTGGTCTCCTCCTGGAGGTGTGACGTTGCGGGAAGTCAAAGGCCGTGATGTAGAGCAGCAACAAAACCGCCTCTCAACGTACGACAACGTTCATGTCCAGCAGACGCCATGCATACCAGGACAGCCGTGCGTGAGCAACAGCTGCGAGGACAAGCAGAGCGTAGACAGTGCCACCTGGTCCACATCGTCCTGTGAGATCTCGCTGCCAGACGTCTCCACATCCTGTCGCTCATCCACTACTACATGCCCAGAACAGGAATTTACTTTTGAGGACCCTTTACTTGATGAAGAAGAGAGGAGAAATGCCAATGCTAATGCCAGCATGAATGGTGGAGGTCGAGGCAGCAGGGGAACGAGTAGCAGTGAAAACAGTGAGGTGGCATTTCCTGTAAGTGGACACAGCGCCCTCCACAGTCTGGTGGCAAGTCTAAAGCAAGAAATGCTCAAACAGAAGAGCGATTACGAGGGCAGAGTAAAGAGGTAGGAATATTTATATTTTTTAACACTAAGCAAGAAATAAGGTTTAGGTTTTGGATTGTTCTAACGCTGTTTAATTTTTGCTATAACATTACAGTCTAGAGCTGCGTAACATGGAGCTGGAAACTGATTTGGTGAACCTACATGATGAGTTGGAGCAGGAGCGCAAGAAGTTTACCATGGTAGAGATCAAACTGCGAAACGCAGAGCGTGCTAAAGATGATGCCGAGAAGCGCAACGAGATGCTGCAGAAGGAGATGGAGCAGTTCTTTTCCACCTTTGGAGATCTGACCACCGATCCCCGCAGGCCAGAAAGAGGCAACACCATCTGGATCCAATGAAAAAAACTGGAGACTTGGACATGGAAATCTGGGAATGGGTAGGCTTCATATAAGACCAAACTGCCTTAAAGCCCACTGAGCCAAAAATGTGAATAAGTGGAAGAACATGAGGAGCTGGAATATTATATTTAAAAATGTGAAGGGAAACAGAGTTGGACAACTAGAAAACTTTTCTTTACCCAAAGAAGTATAGGTTGGAAAACTGTTAAAAAAAACTGTTGCATTATGGGTTATTGAGCTTTTTGATAGACTAGAGCTTTACATGAAGAAAAAACCAAGAATGTCACATCTTTATTTGTGATCCAACCAAATCATCACCTTGATCACAGTTTCCTGACGTGAGTTCTCATGTATTCTGTGTATATAAAGCCAAGCAATGTTGAAGAATTTTAAAGCAAAACAGATGTATGTATAAAAAGCAAACTGAAATATTTTAATGAATGTCTAATATTTAAACTAAGAATTATTGATGTGTCACATTGTTGTTGTTTTTTTTTTTATTTTATACCAAGCTTTGCTCTGCACTTAGCTTCTTTTTGCCAGAATGGTACTAAAGCAAAAGCGGATTCTGTCTATTTGAGATTCAACATTACTGGATTCGGTTTTAGATCATGAAGAAACCTGTAGGTTAGATCATCTGGTGAATACTGTGTAGGTAACAGACATCACCCTCTTTACTGTTTTCTTTTTTAACAAAGACTATCAGGTTTTAGTTTACGGTATAGTCAATATCAATTAAATTGAATCCAATTAATCAATGAATAATCTTATTGAAAACTTTTCAGTCAACTGAGTTACATAAATTAATTCAATTGAAATGATTTGTTCAATTTAATGTGCAGGTTTTTTCTGTTACGCAAACTCTCTTGATAAGTTACTGAATGGGAAATTGCCAAAACCAATATTTGCTGAATTAATTCCAAACTCACAACCTCTGTCCTAAGATTATCTGATTTAAACCATTAAATTTAAGCCAAAAGAATTTCATCTGTTATAAATAAAGCCCATAAATCAACACAAGATTCACTGATTCAGATTCATACCAATGAATTTTGAGTTGTCTTTTTAAATTTCATTCCTGAAAAGATTTAATGATGAAGGAATCACAGAATTAGCTTTGCCATACTTACAGTCCTAAATATAATGTAAACCTATGTAAAATATGACATATAATCATATATTAACGCTATTTATTAATGTTAGAGTCAGCCAGAAATCACAGGTTGCATAGCTGTGGGTGACACAGAGTCACATTAGTGACTCATTCAAAAAAATAAATGATTCACAAACCCTTTTTTTGACAGACTTTCAGTTTTAAGCATTTCCTTACTATTTATTAAGGGCTTATAACACTGTTATAACATTGCAGGATATTCCTTCTTTCGTTTTATTTTTTTTAAATTTTGTTCATTAAGAAAAAAAATGCCTAAAAGTGTTCAATGGCTTTTGGCATATGCCCTTAACCAGGGTGACTTAAATTTATCCCAGCAGCCTTCTTCAGGGGCCCAGCAGTTGCAGCTTGGTTGTTCTGGGAATGATCTATATCCACATGCAGCAATGACATACTTACAATAAAACCTCAGCCAGCTCAGTTGCTTCCGCTATCGTATTGTATAGGTACGCTGGCAGCTTTGTATCTGCACAGAATAAACATCCTTAAGTACAATCTGTGTAAATACACACATCATTATCATTATTAAAAGAATATATGAGTACAGCAAGAAGAATTATAAAGGTGTATCACTATGAAGACACTACACATTCAAACTTGTGTGAATGTAAATAATCGTAGATGTAGCGTGAAATGTATAGCTTAAAGCATGTCTTCTCCTTGGCTGTCGATGTATAATGTGTTTTGGTCATTCGACCAACGTTATTAAATGTAATCCTCGGCAGATGTTGGAGCAAACGAGTAAAAAACAGCATCGTTTCCATGGATGCTATACACTGAGCTGGCTGACTTCAAATGCAGTGTGCATATAGCCCATTAAAACCATTAAACTAATCTTCAGATTAGCAGTCCTCCTAGGGTCCTCATGCTATCTCGTTAATTAGACAAACCTGAACTTGGACAAACGAATCTTTCTTGTGACAAGTACACAATGAATTAACTTTAATGATGTAATTAGTTTAAGGTTAATGATTAATTACGTGCATAATTATAAGAACATGCTCAAGAAACATCCCAATTCCTGCTTATATGAAATCACATCACCCGACACGTGTTTTCAGGGGCATTTTCTTCTCTCAGTTTTGAATTTTGTACTCATTTTTACTGCTTTATTAAGCCTGCTGTAGCCACAGACATTCTGTACAATGCAAATTAAATTATGTGACCCCACTTAACTGTAAGTATTTTGTTATTAACTTTTACAAATGGGTCTGGCTATGCAGAAGGTGATGTGTGGTCTGAGTGTATGTTAAAAAGAAATTAAGGGCATCTTTTTAAGCACAAAAATTGATTAAACTTTCTGTATGAATAGATTGGGAAGACTCAATGTAGGATTTTGCAAGATTGGTCAAATTTTATATGGTATGGGGCATGAATTGGTAAAACCTTTTGTAGAAGTGGTCAGAATTTCTGTTGGAGTGGCCATGACTGACAAGACTCTTGTAGTAATGGACAGGATTGTTCAGGGTGTTTTGTAGAAATAGGCAGATTTGATTAAACTTTCTATAGAAGCAAAGTTTCTGTAGGAACGGGTGGGACAGGTCCAAATTGACTGGTTCAACTGTATGTAGGACTTTTCAAAGATTGGTCAGACCTCCTGTAGGAATGGGCAGGACTGGTAAAACGTTTTATAGGACTGATCAAAGATTGGTCCGGCCTCGTGTAGGGGTGTGAAGGACTGGTTAAACTGTCTGTAGGACTGGTCAAAGATTGGTCAGACCTCCTGTAGGAGTGGGCAGGACTGGTCAAACTTTCTGTACAACTAGTCAAAGATTGGTCAGATCTCCTGTAGGAGTAGGCAGGCCTGGTTAAACTGTAGGACTGGTCAAAGATTGGTCAGACCTCCTGTAGGAGTAGGCAGGACTGGTTAAACTGTAGGACTGGTCAAAGATTGGTCAGATCTCCTGTAGGAGTAGGCAGGACTGGTCAAACGTTTTGTAGGACTGGTCAAAGATTGGTCAGACCTCCTTTAATAGTGGGAAGCACTGGTTAAACTGTCTGTAGGACTAGTCATAGATTGGTTAGACCTCCTGTAGGACTGAGTGGGAGTACTCCGAGTTAAAATTTGGTAAATTCTGCCCACTCCTGCCCACTCCTGCAAAGACCAGTTGACAGGAGCGGTCAGATTTTATGTAGGAGTGTATGGGATTGATCAGAATGTTTGTAGGAGTGTACAGGATTAGTTAATTCTTCACAAATCGAGTAAATATAGAGTTGTAGAGTATAAGATAACATAACCTTCACATAAAAACCTTTTTACTGTATACTGACTAAAAATGTAAAAATGATAAAGCTTTCTATCAATCATAAGCCTCCTTATTCTACTTCCCAGACCTAAATAAAAAACCTTTATTATTTCTTTCCCAAAAGCTCAAAACCCACATAACACACAAGACAGAAAGCGGGGACCCAGTCGCCTATCTATCAACACCTCTGAGAAGAGCCTGTTTTCACAACGTCTGTTCACAATTTGAGGAATGCGTCGCCCAAAAAAATCTCTCTGCACCTTCCACTCACAGATAATAGGATTAGAGCAGCTTGACTGCGAACTTAGAGCGACTGCCTGCAAATTCCCCTCTGAGTCGTTATAAAATGGAAATGATCCAGGAATATTTTCACGCCACACTTAATCCAAAGAACACAAACCAAAGTGTACGTAATGCTGTATTATATGTGAAAGGATGAGCCTTTTTTCGTATATTCCTCGGCTTGAGTTTGGGTTCCTTCTATTCGTAAACAACAAAAGACTTAAGAAATGATGACGTCCTTTTAGGAGGGAAACAATTCAAATTCAATTATATTTGTTAACACCAGGCGAAGGGAATTTTGATATTTGAAAGAAGGAGCCACAGGAAGGCAGACTTACCGTTTTAGAGAGCTTGAGATATGACAAAACGTTTTAAATTTGGATTGTAAAAATGTAAAATACTGATAAGCAAAATCTAACAAAACTTGAGTATTATGTGGCATTTTAAATAGTTTTAAATATTTAACATCCTAAAAATTTTTTTTTATGAGTTCCAGCCACCTTGTCGATAATCTGTGTTTTCAGCCTAAACATTGTGAATGTAAATGCGGTGATGTAAATGCAGTGGTATAACGATGCAGGGGTGCAGCTTTTGCCCAGCATATTTGAGATTTGTTGTTTGAGTCCCTCACACTAATGCTGTGTGTTGGTGAGAGACGCACTTAAAATGCACTGTTCCAGTAAACATGAGCCGAATGATTTTTCTGTCATCAATGTTACTCATGGCATGTTTGTGTGTTTTGTCTGAATAAAAAGCAGACAGCAAAAATACATAATTACTGTAACATCATCTGAAATTACAGCCTTGACCAGCTTATGAAATTGAAATCTGTTTATATTCATTGATAGCAATTTGACTTTTTAGTTATGATTCATCAGTGTTTGCTTTCTTCTCTTTGTTATGTTAATAAGGATGATTTAAGCGTAAATTGATCTTGTTCTGGTGGTTTAATCAGCTCTTTGGATAAATGGAGGGAAAATTGACTCAGACCAGCTGTTACCCCTTGAGATGAACTCGACAACATGTGGCTCTCGATGGATCAGAAAAAAGAGATTTTTGCCAAAGTAAGTCATTAACAAAAATAATAAAATATATTTTTCTGAACTAATTACGCATTTTCCTACCACCCCCTCACTGTTTTCCATATGCCAAGGCAGTGAAGTTACATGTTATTTATTAATTATCCCTTGTATTTATTCATTACTGTGTTCTTTAAGTTAAACAGTGATTTGTGTTTTAAATTAGTTTATAGTTTTGTTCATATTTTGGGGAATCTGGAACACATTCATTTTTTTCCCTTAATTGTTTTATGAGAGCAAATTTTTCACATTGTCGTTAGAATCAATTCAGTTTTTACAGTTAAATTATAAATATAAAATTTAACCCTTTCTGTGCCTGATGTTGCTGTTAATAAGGATCAAGGGAAAAAGGTCCCCATGAAATGAGATGTTCAAAAGATGTTCAGAAGTTCTAGAATGCAATGCAATATATTGTGTTAACAATAAACCAGTGAGTAAACCAGATAAAATACAATTTTAAAATGCCACTTCATTCAAATATGTTGTGAATCTTGAACACCATTTAGGGTGTTTTTTATCTTTACTTAAAAAATATTCACACAAACTCAAAGAAAAATTGACATCAAATCCAGGGTCAAAGGAAGTGTTTATTTTTGAAACCACATACATATAGTTATTTATACACAGAGAACCTTTAAAATGTTGAGCGCTTACAGCGTTTCGTGATGCTTGTTTCGTGATTCTTTTCAGTCCCTTGATCTTTTTTTTTTTATTATTTTAAATTGTCCCCTTGTTTTAATCTGAGAATGAATCATTTAATCGAATTCATCTGTTTTACACAAAGCTCACAGTTTGAGAGAGAGAAAGAGAGAGAGGGAGAAAAAGAAAGAGAGAGAGAGAATCAGTTCACATTTACATCACCATGAGAGGTTTTACATTCACAATATTTCCGTACAAATACGTTTAGAAGAAACCCCACCAACCGGCTGGACTTATTGTATTGTTTTTATTGTGTTAAAAAAATCTTCGAAATGTTTGATGTACCACTGATCAGTGCTGTCTGAATTACTAGATTAATTTTTGACTATAAATTGCAAGGGTATATTATTATTATTATTATTATTATTATCTAAGCGGTATTGTAAAGGTTAACATAGTATAGACCATCAGTTTAAACTAAATATAACAAAAAAATGAACTAGAAACATTTTCTGAAATACAGCATAAAGCATCGGCATACACAACAACATTTCTCCTTAATTTAACCATTTTCATTAAAGAATCCGGTCCCCATGTCTATCACTAATATTCTTTGTGTTATACATGAAAGAAAAAAAGGACAACCATACCTCTACCCCCAACATTTTGAAAAGAAAATAACCATTAAACTATAAAGAACTGATGGTATATTTGAGTAAAGTTATATGGGACTATGAAGCCAAATTGTGTCAGCTCTTTAGATCAGCCTGATTGAAATTTTATTTTTGCCTGATAAAGCAACAGACGCTTATTTTTATTTATGACAATTAATTACTTAGCTTAGCGTTAAAATGTTATTAATATTTAACATATTATAAAATATTAGTTTAGTACAACACTGTCGATATTCAATAACCCGAAGACATTTGGAGTCCCTCGTGGTGACCCACAGATATACAGCCAATCTAGGATCTCATCTTCGACACACATTTTTTCCATGTTTAAAGAAATGTTATGAATAAATTGTTTCAGAAAATCTCAGATTCTCTACATCATTACTGAATGAATTGTGTTTGTCGCACCATTTCAAATAAGATTTGGAAGAACTGAAAAAAATCCAAGATTAACCCTGTTTCTGACCCAGATATTACTGTGTATGTATGTTTGAGTGTAAGTGTATATATAGTGTATATATACACACACATACGTCATGTTTAGGAATTGTAAAAGATCGTAAAAAAGTTAATGACATCATACAACATTGGTTTCCTCCTAATCTAACAAATAAAAGTAAATCCACAACAAAACAGTTTACTAGTGCTAGTTACAAGTGAAATACTAATGCTATTACAACTTGTGTGTGTGTATGTGTATGTATGTGTGCACCCTGTTGTAAAAGTGTATTATTGATAGACCTCTCAGAACCTGTCACAGTGTGATCATGTTCACATTTTCATCTGTTTTTAGGATAAAGAAAAATAAAATTCATTTCAGGAATAAGACAATTATAGATGTTTGTTTGGCCTCTACATTTTTTATCTCCATAACGAACAACATAATTCTATACACACACAGTAGAAATAAAAGAAAAAAAAAGAGAAAATTACAAAAAATCTTAGGTATTCATCAGGATTTAACATTGGGACCAATAGAAGTTGTTCTGAATCTTTTCTGAAATTTGGTTCATTTCTTTTAAATCTTAAACCTAAAGTTTAACTTTCAAACACTTACCAATACAATCAGCCATCTAGTCCTGAATGACCAAAAAACAACTAAAAATACAGAATTGAGAGGACCACAGTTCCTTGGCCCATTTTAAGGTATAATTCCATCAGTTGATACAGACACAGTAATTCATTTAAAATGTTTCTACCTTGACAATACATTAAATAAACAAAGGCTTTAACTTATCATAGGTATTCCTCAGGGTTTAATGTTAGGCCCAATAAAATATGACTTTGAAATTGAAGGCCACTCCCTGGTGACATTTTTACATAATAATAGTAATAAAAATGCGGTATTCATGTCTGGAATAAGTCTTAGAAAAGTGGGACAGTCATTTAATCCTGTTGTAGGTTTACATGTTACATACAAATGAAGATTTCTGGTAATTACTATACCGCAAATAGAGGAAAAAAGCTGACTGAATGTTTTGATTCAGTAATTTAGAGAAGTCCATGTGAACATTGTTGTATTAATCACTGCATGTTAACAGTAATTAACAGTGGTTGAGAGTATAGTGGTTACTGTAAAACCCTGTCCAGGAACACAACACAATAAGCAAGCTAACACTTAGCTGCTGCTTACATTTCACATCAGCCCCACCCAGCTTGTCACATGTTCTAACCACAAATCACCTTGATTAGCTAAAGTGTCGAGCATTTAATGTTCTATTTTTTCCTTGTTACCGGTTGATTTCTCTTTTGTTGTTGATGTTTTTTGTTTATAGTTTTTAATGATCTTGTTTCTTTATGGTACTAACACATGACTATGATGTAACTATCTTATAAACTTAAATTAGTGACTATTGATGTATTTATATAATTTCTTGGCATCACAAAGTCCATCCATCCAGCCTTTGTTTATACCTGCTTATTTCTTTATCAGGGTTACAGGGATCTGCTGGAGTTTATCTCAGTAGGCTGGAAGTATATTACAGACAATTTTTAAAGGGAATTGCAAAATTGTATTTGCAGTTGAGTTTTCTGTATGTGGATGCACACATTGTGGCATAATCCAAACGCAAATTGCAAACCATCTGCGATTTAGCTTCCTAAACGCAGTGTAACTGTCAAAAGTCAAAAGAATATCAAACCACTTTTTGCGTTTGCATCTCTTAAGCCTAACATTAAAACTAGTCAGTCAGTGTCAGGGGCGGGACTATACTATGGGGCGTGTTTGAGAGTGACGTCACTCACATTCGACAGCCAAGAGGGGAACTGCCATTAATATTTGCTGACATTATTTAGAATCTGTTATGTATGTTGTTAGTAAATAAAGGATTTAGTTGAAAAAAGTTCAGACTCTACATTTTGTCTTAGTTAAAACAGAAGTAATGTAGTCTTTGCCAACCTTTGTTAAATGACTAACAGGCTTTTTGTGACAGGCAGAGCAACTTAAAGACCAGGACATCCTTTAAAGGACTGCCTGTAGAGATGATATGTGGTTAATCACGTCCAGCTTGCTAGGAGCATCTGAGAGAACTATGGGTAGAAAATTCATCTGTTCTTCAGGAAAGCTAGGTTAATCAGCTGCACTTTTATCCCTGTGGTGCAGCTTTTAGATACGTATAGCGGTTATAGTACTTCAAGCAAAAAAAAAAGCACTAAATATATTGGGCCAAATATAAATACATACATTTCATGGTCGATATTTCATAGCTCATCATAACATCCTCCAAAATTTCACTGATTACCGTCATCGTTTAAATCATTTGGTGCAATAAAATGGTCTTGTTAAATTTTTATAATGCAAATATCAATAGCAGAAGCGAAAAGCAATTACGATTGGATTATGTTGCAATTTGTGCGTCCACATATAAAAAAACGCAACTACAAATACCATTTAGCAATCCCTTTTGTAAATTATCTGCAATATACTTCCATAAAATAGAGGGCATGGTCTATTCATTTTGTTTATTACTAGGGTTACTATGTGCTTCTATTTGTTATTAAGTAAAAATGTCACCAGCAGGGCCTAAACAGTTTTAGACAAACGACCATAGTAAGACATCAAAAATGGCTCAAACCAGTTTAACATTGGGTAAAAGCAAACAAAAAAAGTGTGTTTCATTCCTTTATTAAAATGATTCAGTACACAGGTCCAATCAGACAAGTACAGGTACAAAAACAAAAATGATACGATCAAAATTTATTTTTTACTGTGTACTTTATGACATTAATTCAATAAGGCTTATCATTAACCAAGAACTGAAAAAAAGATTTAGGCTCGAGAGTAAACGTTGAGGTTTCATTTACAATAAGTTATTTAGAAATGCAACAATTATATGTCAGAATTCATTCTTGTTTTTTCTTTTCAGAGAACAGGGAAAGAGATGAGATCTTTTCAGAGATCTGGTGATTATGTGCATACTTAGACAAAGAGGTTAGGAGAAGGAAGCGCCCCGAACAAACCAGGCACCGCCAACGGACGACAACTCTGATTTACCTGCATCGCTAAAAACCACTGCAAAGTCACCGCCTGTGCAACCACGCCTGAACCCTTTTATCCTCTCCTCCTTCACACTCGTTCTTATAGTTATTTAAAATAAATAAGAGAAAACTGCATTATTTCAAAGGCACTACCCAAATTCAGGCAAACACATGCGCTCAGTGACTCAAGCCCACCGCTTTCAGTTTCCTCGGTTTAGGTAGTAAATCGGTTTGGATTCCAGTCAAAGTGATGGCGTAGATGGCGAGTTAGACAGACATGCACAGGAATGTAAAAACATTAAAAACCAAACGATTTCGATGCAAAGAGGTATCATTATCATGGTGGGGTTTGACTAAAAGACCTTTCCCTGAATATGTGAACATGTGACCATGGTAAAAGGATCGTCTCGAGGTGTCAAAGGTCATGCAAGCAAGCAGCATGTTTTTGAATCTGTGCATGCTTGTAAGACACTTAACACACTCTGAGAAGATGAAAAGATGTGAAGCAAGAAATAAAAAAATAAAAAAATAAGAGTGAAGATGCAAATGGAAATCAGGGTTGCCAGTCCAACAATTTTCCCCCTCTCAACATCCAAAAGAAAATAATTCCTGATTTTTTAAAACAATCAAGAATTTGCCCTGAATTACCCCAATTCAGTGTAAAAACTGCAATCCTGACAACCCTGATGGGCGTTTACACTCTATATGTGTGACAGTACTTGATCCCTTGCAACAGCTTCCAGCAGAACACAAGCACAGATCACATGTTGTTTCCTTTCCCTTGCAGCTTCTATCAGATTTTTCTTACATGGTATACAAATATACTGGGTTATGCTTGATAGTTAGCATTTTAATTTCTGTATTTGCTTTTCTTCTCTAGTCATGCAAGAAGACTACAGGCAAAAGGGCAACTAAAGGTTGAAGCGGTGATGTGGCAAGGTGTGCAAGACAACTCCCGATACTGGCCGTCAGTCCCGTTCATGCCTGTACAGAATTACATATATACAAAATATCGTAATAATTTTTACGTTTACAACCAGGAAAAAAACCAGAAAATAGGCTTTGGGTTAAAGTTGGCTGGTTAAGGTTCAGAGGTTCAGAGCAAAAAAAATAATCTGTCGTACTGTATAACTTAGGGGACGTGATATTAACGTCTAGAAACACGAAAGCTCACCTTGCCACATGGAGTGAAGGAGCGGAGAAAGCTTGCGGATTACTCAGGATCATCCAGGCTCATGGATTAACGCACACTTCACGCAGATGCCTCAGTTAGCATTACATTATCATTTTTATAAGTTATCGGATGCCATATGAAGGAAGAATAAAGCAAAGCATCTAGTCAGGGATTCATAAACATACACATACATCGGCATTTTCCGTTTTTTTCCGTTTTCTTATTTTTTTTGCTTTGAAGAATAATGCAGGCTTTATGATTTACAGGAATTCCCAATAAGGTTATTCTAATTTTTATCACTCAAATATCGGAGCCTTATTTTGCAGAGTAGTGGATCGGATCAGCGTTTAGTTTTCTTTTTACGAATCATTCGGTTCACCTCCTAAAGAAGGCGGGGTTGCGCAGGCAGGCGGTTAGTCACCTGCAGCAGCCGAGCGGCCCGGCCGAGGTCTCCAGGCTGCTGTCCGTGTCGGAGGCCAGGGTTTGGTCGGTGCTCATGGACGAGATGTCGTTGACAGATGAGGATGGTGGGAGGCTTTCGCTGCTGTTCACGGCTGCACCTGTGCTACGGGGAAGGAGTGGAGAGAGGGAAAGGATTATAACAAAACAAAAAACTAATGGAAGAGAATCAGTACTCATGTCTTAAACATTGAACTAAATACCTGAACTAACCAACCGTGGGCTTCCCCATACATGAGACTACAGAAGCCTACGATTGGGTAATGTCAGTTTAATTGACAGGCAAGGGAGATATTATGCCCCCCTCCCGTTATCAGACTTCAGGTTATTAACGGCTGAGTGAAAAAGACGAAACGGTCATGGTGTAAATGTCAGTGATGTAATAAATCAACAGAAACATGACAAATGAGAGAAAAACACAAAGATGACTGTAACAAACCAAAACAATACCAAACAAGATCAAGCAGCAATCACGGATCCTAACAAAAATACTTCCTCCTTTATCACCACTGGGCCCCTGAGCAGGGCCCTCAACCTTCAATTGTACATGCACACACGAGGTGTATTCAAGTTGCTCTAGATAAGGACATGCGCCAAATGTTGTAAATGTAAATCACAGAATCTTGTGTAGATCTTGTGGGTTTTTTTATTGCAAATTAAACACTGCCATGTTTCCTCGCAAACGACGCACAAAAAAATCAAGTCAAATTCGATTCAATTAGCAAACAAAGCTTTAAAACCTAACCTGCACCTTCAGCAAAGATAAATCACTTTACACAAATCTGGCAAACTACATCAGACAACAGATCTGATATATGACTCTGCTTATTTCTGTAATATCAGCTTACATCAGCTCCGATCAGAGTGCATGGGTAAAACGCTGATGAGATGCATAGACACTAGATGGAGCTGATACACTGTAAGATAACCACCAACTCCCGAGCCACCGGCTCACCATCACGCTCATAGCAACAAGACAGCTAAAGAACAGGAAATAAATGGGACGGAAACAGGTCAGAAAATCAGAAACGCTGGAAGATATCAGAAGAGGGTCAAATAAAAAAAACATAGAGATGTTTTCTGTATAGGGATGAAAATAATAAGATAATAATGAGCTAGTAAATCAAACTAGTAAGATAGTAACCAAGATAGCATAGTAAAATAGATGCTTATTTAAAAAAGCATAATAAAAAAGAAAATAAAGCCGCAGTATTTCTGATATTAAGAAACTAAAATAGAAACACAAAAGACAAAATAGCAAAAAGATATAAAATAGATAAAATGTTGAAAAAAGGAGATAGATGCCTACAAAGAAAGGAGGAAAGGGGAGGGAAGAAAAAGAGAAAAAAAGGAAAGAAAGAAAGAAAGAAAGAATGTGATAAATTTACAATAGTGAGTATAGAATATTATTTATATGAAATAAATGGTAAAAATCTAGAATAAGAATATATAAAAATATATGCGATATTTGAAATAAGTAATTGAATCACAGAATGTTTTTACACCTTTCTGTACAGGTTTTGTACAGAACGCGGATGTTTTGAGTTTCAACTGGACGTGGATGACAGTTTTTTTTGTAGCTGCGACACGATTAGTGAGGTGAGTTCAGCTCCAACCAGAATGTTGCAGTGAAATACAGCCACACTGGAGCTGTCGAGCTGCAATGCGTCTGCTCGCCTCAGCACAAGCACCATCCATCTGCTTAATTAAAGAAGGGGGGAGCGAGAGAGTGCGACAGGGAGTGAGACAGAGAGCGAGACGGATGCTAAGAGCCCGGCGGAGGATTTTAATAAAAGACCATGAGATCCTACATGCTCATGGAACCTCCTACAGAAATCCTGAGAACTTAACAGCAGGATGGAAGACGACACAGCGTTTATCCAAGTCTCTCTCTGCATTTCTGCAGAACTGCAGCTCTTTGGACTGCAGACAAAAAATAATGCACTCGACTTCTTTAAAACAGCGTCCTCCTCGGGCCATGAAAGAAAATGCAGGACCATCACATAATAGAGAAGCGTTAAACACAAACGAATAAAAATAAATGCAGTGATGTCAAAAATGATTGAATAAAAATATGGAAAATGACTGGGATCATAAATAAAGTTTTAATTAAAAAAAATTAATGGAGTAATTTGAAGGAAATGCTTTTCAATCCTAATAAACAATAAGCATTTAAATAATTATTTCTTTTGATGGAATTCATATTTCAGTGCTTAATTTTTATATAATGCTGAAACGCCTGGTGCCAATATTTACATTAAAACCTAATTTACAGTTAAAACAGGGAAATTATATAACACATTTTAACACAGATTGAAAGAATTAGTGTCTTAATTAAAGTGTGTGTGTGTGTGTGTGTGTGTGTGTGTGTGTGTGTTTATGTATTCACAAAAACAGAAAACATTCAGAAGAAATTTCCACGTCACATATTGTGTTCCACGGCAGCCATCTTGAATTCTTGATCTATTGTCAGTTTTCTCTTTTCCCCTCTGCGCTTCACCTCCCAAATTTGGTATCAGGTATTTGTTTTATGCATTAAAATTTTTACGGTGTACACTACAGGCAGCAAAACGCTTGGGTAATTTGGTGATCCAAGATGGCCGACCACACAACAGCAATTGGATGCATCATGAGATTTTATTTATATTTAGGATGGAGAAAATGTGTCCATAGATTTTAGATGAGATAGCTGTCCATAAGCGTTATAAGCCTTGAATCCAACAGCAAATAAATAAATAAATAAATTTGTTCAAATATTCCTTTGTCAAATATTCAAAAAGACAAAAAATGTTGATGAGGAAAAATACAAATGATTCTGAAATGCTGAGGAGCAATTTTTTCTCTATAAATGTAAGATTACATGCTTTCGCTGCATCAAATCGGTTCCACTTTATAGACATTTTATAAACATACACACACACACACATTATATATATATATATTTTTATAAGAGATATATAAAATATATATATTGCGCTTACCAGAAAATAATCATCAGAATACTGTGATTATTGTGCAGCTGATTCCGTTTCAGATCCCGCAGCACACAATTTACTTTTTAACATGATTTTGTAGTTTTGTTTATCTGGTTAGTTATATTGTTTTAAATTTTACTGAATTACAGAAAAGGAATCAACGCCATCTCCACCAATCAGAGCATATGATTTAACAATTGGGACACCCGGATCTCAGTGATGCAATCAACAAGCCATGAAATCGCTTTAGACCGCATGTAATCTTTATTTCATAGCAAAAAAATCATGTGACATGCTTCCGACAAACGAAACGACTCAGCCTGGTTTCCTGCTCCAAATGGTTCCTTTTATTGTTTTGTTTCATTTACTTTACTTTTTGGTAAGTTGGAATAGTCCTGGTTAACATGAGCGCAGGAAACCATCAAGGCCACCGTGTCTTGTCAGGGGTACACAGATGAGAGGGATGAATGGATGCAATGAACAGGATGGAGGAATGATAAAGAGAAGGAGGAGCGTGAGAAGCAGCACTTACAGAGAGCTTAGGCTATGCAGTGAGAGTACCTGAAGGAGAGGGCTGTCCCTTCACCACACCGTTCTTCGTTCGCTCCTCAAAGTTCATCACTTCTTTATAGATCAGCTCTGAAAAAAAAGAGAGACAAAGACAGAAAAAAACAGAGGGAATAGGGAGAGAGAGAGAACATAAAAATAAGACAAAAAGACAAAAAGAGACAAAGGTTTTATATATAACACCTATTCTAATACTAGCACTTAGTAATAAGTGTTATTAGAAAATGTTTCCTCCCAATCCGTCTCTTATTTAAGACTTATATATACAACATATAATGAATTATATGATAGTATATAGTAATAATTGTATTCCCAGGTTCTACTTTTTGTCCAGCTCATGCACAGAGGCATCTTTATAGTGTATAAGCCATTAATCCCTGACGTTCCGAGAAGAGTCCGGCGTTTTTAACCCGATCAAGATTAAAGGGGCCGAGCAACAAATAGGAAACAGATTAACGATATACCTTTCCACTCCTCAATCGAGTGTTCTCTCTCATCCAGCTGCTTGTCGTAGATCTGAGGGGGAGGCTGAAGAGGAAGACAAAACAATTTAAATTAAAAAAAAAAAAAAAAAAAAAACTTCTAGGATGGTTTTATTAAAGTGGGTGGATCTCAGGCAACTAAATCAAGTGACATTGTTATTTCTTTTACTTCAGTGCCCTGCTTAGCATAGCATTCTAGATTTAATCTAATCGCTAATCAGCGTTATCTAGTACAGGCAGCTAGGAAGTAGAGCTGTTAGCATTTTTAACTTATTATAACCACAGTTATAATTATAACGAATTTGTTATACAGGTAAACAGTGTCCCTAACATTCTTCTGTTCGAAAGCCAACATAGATATGCTACTAGATAAATTTAGATAATCTGTTTAAGCAGCAGGTTAATTCATTTCGAATTCACTTATTTAATTTAACAACATATGTAACATAAGCAGTTTTTTACACACCCACTTTTCTATTTGTTTGTATATATACACAGGATACATAAAGGGAAGCTACATCATACAAATGTTCAGTGGCCATATCGTATCTCAAGCTGTAGGTTGTGTCATTTGCAGTGTTTTAGGGGGTTGTGTTTTATTTGTTAGTAAATTTGTGTGGAAGTAAATGCTGGTGTTTGATTGTGAATATTTGTGTTTGCTGGGATATGTTGGGAGTCTGGCGGTAAATACTGCAGACTATGGTGAGTGTTTCATGGCGAATGTTGACATGTGATGGTCAAATTTGGTGTTTGGTGGTAAAAGTTGGTGTCCATTGGTAAATGTTCGTTGGTGTTAAGAATGCTGTTTGTAAGGAAATGTGGGTGTTTGATGGTTAATGAATCAACAGCATGAAAAGTTAATGACGCAGTATGACCTTTAATCAGAAAGAGAAAATATGACAGGAGAAAGAACAACTGCAGATCACCCTGAGTGATATTAGTCACTTCAGTAAGAGTGACCTTGAGTAAACTATATCTCACCTAAACTGACAGTACGCATTATACTGTACACTCATGTTCACCATGACAACCTGGCCTTCAGGGACGATGTGAAGAGCATATAAAGATGAAGATAATAAATTTCCCAAAGGGGCAAGAATATAAGTTCTTCTATGAGAGATTTCCTATGTAGCTTACTTACATAAGTTCGTGGGTGCAAAGTGTATTTTTGGACCAAAAATTTATTTACCATGGATATCTGAAGATCTTTGGCCTTCATCAGTGAAAGTGTGACAGTGGAGAAGAGGAGAGAAGAGTCAAACAGATGAGTTATAATTGGTTAGATTTCTATTAACCGTATGCTTATTAAAGTGACGGTACATGATAAAAAAATATCCAGAGTGACGAGTCGATAAGGTTGACGAGTTGTGATACGATTGAACAACAAATCTCAGGCTCTGGTCAATTCCGAGCCGCTCTCCGTCTCCACTTTCCCAGCTTGGTTTCGGTAAATCTCACTTTCACTGTGGCTCGCAATGGATTATACAGTAGAAAATGATTTAAGCAGCTTAGGCTAAATTTCCATTTGTAGTAAAGCAGATCGGGGATCCTAGCAAACTTGAGGAGTAATAGCTATGGAAGTGGTAGCACACTAGTTAAGGTGTTAGATTGCTGATCAGAAGATCATAGGTTCAAATCCCAGAACCACCAAGATGCCACCTCTGGGGCCTGTAAGCAAGGCCCTTAACCCTTAAATGCTTAGTTGATTGAAAAAATAGAATTAAGTTGATCTGGCTAAAGGCTTCTAATAAATACCAGAAATGTTATTGGTGAGTTCATGGGTAAGTTTTTCTTATCCAGTGGAGACTTACACGGTTAAGTCTCTGGGTTTGCAAAGCTGCCACTCTCAGGCCCTTAAGCAAGGTGCCCAACCCTTTTTTTGCACCAGAGTGCGGTATTATAGCACTCTGACCTCAACGGTCTATGCTGGGAATAAATTAATTTTCCTGTGCTGTAACATCTAAATAACAAAATCAAGACAACTTCTTTTTAAACTACAGCTAGGTTATTTGTGATGCTGGCGTGTGTATGTGGGCGAGTTTATGTAAACTCATCCAATTCTGTTCTGTCTTGAGGACATGGGGTCATATTACGGAGCTATGCATGACTCCAGGTTTATCAATCGATAACGCTGAGTGGATCCGATACTCACCGCCTCCACCTCAGACGGATCGTACCACACGTTGATGTAGGGGTGCTGAAGAGCCTCATCCACTGATATCCGCTTAGCAGGATCGATGATCAGCATTTTAGAAAGAAGATCTCGGGCCTGACTTGCTGCAGCGTCACAGAGAGAGAAGGAGAGATATTGGATTGTACACACACTCATTTCTTACACACCGGATGAATATTTAAGGAAGTGTCCTCCAGTTTCATTTTGAATTAATCCTGTCAAGGGTGTCATATATTTTCAGCAGCCATGGTTATAAGGATGACGCGAAACAAATCCCTTTTGCTGCCCTGATATTCCACAGATCTGTGGAGATCTGCAGACTGAAATTCATGCAGAAAATCGATGCTGAACAGCTTCAGCAGCAGCAGAGTTCATGTCCAGGGAAAGGATGTATTAGAGGGATTAATTATTTACTTGATATTAAAGGAATTGATTTAAGCAAAACTAGAAGGAATCTTTAGAAACCGAATACTGTTTCAGACTTATTGTGGAAGGATCCACACAGAAAGCAAATTGCATTCATTTTAGAGATACTATTATTATGGCCTTTTTATCAAATCGACTCTTTTTTTGAATCGACTCTCAGCAGCTTTTTATGTGAACCGAAAAGTAGGCACAAAGCATATTAAAAACAAATATTTTAGTCTGTATGATAACTAAAAGTATACAAATGTAATTATTCTGTACGATAACTAAAGGTAAAGTGGACAGAATAAATCTTTTGTTGAATGGAGTCGTTTGGTGAATCGACTCAGAGCCACTACTGTACGTAAACAAGAGTGATAAATACTTGGTTTTACACACAATGCGTATTAAAAATAAATTTTACATTCTGTATAATAATAAAATTAAACGATGAAAGGAATCGACTCCTTTTTAAAAACTGATGCTTTCATTCAATAGATTTTTTAGTCAAACTGACTTCTTGTGAGAACCAAAAGCAAGAACATGTGTTTTCACATGACAACATGTGTTATACATAAACAGGCAAACATGCATTACACAAACTTTTACAAATTTACTCCTAAAGTCTTTTATATAAACTGACTGGTTTTAGACAAAAGTCTACAAATTGTTAGAGTTAGTGGTCCTTTACATATAAGTGCTGACAGAAAGAAGTGTTTACACCCACATACAGAGACATAGCTGTACCTTTGAGTTTGTTGTGCTCAGAATCTGCAGGAAACAGGCAGTCAGGGAACAGCTTCGGGAAAGTCAGGCCAGCGTATTTGGGTCGGTTCTCCACGTAGTTCCTGACTGTAGGCTGAAGCTTCTTCATGAACTCGGGCGATGGCGTGCCAAGCTGCTCGATTACCTTATTCCACTGATCGATGTCTAAACAGACCCCCAGTTATGGAAAAAAAACTTCTACAATCAGAACTAATCATGTAAAGCCTTCTGAGGTGTGAGAAATTGTGAAATCTAGTGGAAGCTCAGTGGGTGAAGTGTTGGACAGCTGATCAGGAGGTCAAGAGTTTAATTACCACCAAAAACTACCAAGCTGCCACTGCTGGGCTATCAAGTGAGGCATCTAACCATTAACTCCTAAGCTATATTAAATGCTATTAACGTAAATATTACCTAACTTCATTCGTCAAGTCATTTCCTTTTACTGTTTTCTTGGTAAGGGTTGCAGTGCCAACAGGTCAACCGCCACATTTTTATTTCCATGCCGACTATTGAGTATCTTCTATCCGAAGGACCTTGGTCCTTTCCCAATGCTCTATACGAAACAGAAGGTGTATACAGAGGTCATTTAACTATAAAAGCATTTGGTGATTCCAAAAAACACCAGTTTTAGACCCGGGTGTGTATAATCCCAGTCTGAGCTGGGATCACTCAAGTACACAAACCCCTTAAACCATGAAAGGTTTTAAAGATAAAAATCCATAATCCATAATTCAGAAGCTCATAAATCCAGAAGTTCATAGTTATGTGTAAATGCCTGTTTTTTTGGATTTGACCTTCTAGCATCGCTTGCAAAAACATATTCCATACCCCTGACCCCTGCTACATGTAAATGCAAAGCTTCTGCTTTTTTTTGCTTCAACATGGATTCAGTCTGAATGAATTCCAGACCGCCCAGTGACATTTTTTATGACCTTGTGGTCACCAGGTCTGGGTTTCTTGGGCATTGATTCAAAATTTGCATATAAACGGTTGGATAAATGACCTGGTACTGATGCTGTAGCGGTGGGAGATGGCATTCAGTGTAAACTGGGCTGAATGAAGCGTTCTGTAAGATTTATCCTGGGCTTCATCTGCAATGCTAATTTTCTTTGGCTATTTAATAGAGACCTTTTGTAGAGTTTCTGCTCTAAGAGTTATTCAGAATCCTTCAGGACTTCAAATTTGGAACAGAAAGAAAGAAAGAGAGAGAGAGAGAGAGAGAGAGAGAGAACAAAGAAAGGAGAGGTCAGATAGAGAGCGAAAGAAGAAGTGAAGAAAAAAGGGAAAGGGGGGGGCAGATACAGTCCAAGTGAATAAGAAGTAAAAAAAAAAAAAAGGCCAGAGAGAGAGAGAGAGAGATTAAGCGTAAAATCTTCCACCTGACATTGCTACTGTTGCCACCTGACATGGCGGACTTTTGGCAAGGTATGTCAAACATGTCTCCTTAACGGAATCACAAAGAGACGTGTGTGCATGTGGATGCCTAGCAACAGAAAGCCAGAATACACGTTGCTAAGAGGAACAGCATGGCTGCAGGGAGCTTGGTTCCCCTAGGGGGGTCACATGATGTTTTTATCTTGCTTTCCCATGATCCCACAGATGACACAGGCATCCGAGAACTTATTACCTCATCCCGTCGGAACGCATTCTCTCTTTCTGTCTATCTGTTCCTCACACTCTTACTCTTCTCTCTCTCTCTCTCTCTCTCTCTCTCTCTCTCTCTCTCTCTCTCTCTCTCTCTCTCTCTCTCTCTCTCTCTCTCTCTCTCATCCTCTCGCTCTCTCTCTCTCTCTCTCTCTCTTTCTCTCTCCTTTTCTCCATCTCTATCTCCCTTTCAGCTCACTCTCTCTCCACACAGTCTTTAAAAACACAATTGATCTTTATTAAATTTTATTTCAGAAGCCTGATGTATGGAAGGTCACATGATTATCTACATAGATCTGTCTTTAAGATGCTACACCAACTTTTCCCTAATCACTGTTGTTAAGTTATTACCTATGTTACCTAGTTTAATCCAATTGGCTGCCTTTTAAAAAGCCACCTATCCTGAATTTATACTTATACAGTGATCTACAGCCGTTGCTACAAGTTAGCATCAGTGTTTTGTTAGTTAGCGAAACATAAACCGCTTGATAGATAGAACACAAGCTTCAGTCGTTAAGAATTTAACCGTAAGCTACACTGATAGTTAGCCTATTATTAAATAAAAGCTTGTTTTACAATGTTTTGCAAGACTAGCTAGCATTAGTGGCTAAATAAATATATTGCTAAAGCTTTTTGTGATTGACGGTATTACAGTAAGTTAGCTAGCTTCAGACGTTAGTTAGTTAAACGTATTTTGCTAGATTTTCTTTATATCAGTACAAATAAATTATGTGGGTTTGTTATTAGCACAACTATCACCAGTCACTAACAGCTAAATCGTTGAACTGAGTGAAGTAGCTAAACATTAGCTAAACGAGATAAATAGATAGTTGTTGGTGTGCAAGGATACGATCCGTGCCAGGAAACAGCACACTGCCTCTTACCAACTCTCCAAAGATACAGCCTACAGACCACATGTCCACTACACACACACACACATACAGACATGATTGACTGGTGTGTACGTCAGACAGACGGCCTGATCGGAAACGACGGCCTCTGACTGACAGTGACTCACACACACACAAACACACACACACACACACACACACACTACTGCTAATCACACACCTCCTCTGCCCACTGCACTGAACACGCATTCAAGTCAGAAAGTACACACACACGCAAACACACATACGCACAGAAACACGAACAGTTTAATGATCTAAGAAAATATTTCTACTGAGCAGCAATGGGATGATAAGAGACTTTCAGGAGTGTGTGTATATTTGTGGGGGTGTGTGCATGTGTTATTCACAATTATTCCTACACTGCCTCTACAATTATCTAATTACACAGGCCTGTAATCAGCGCATTCTGCCCTGCAGTAGGCTATGCTACACAATCAAGCTGCTGCTAAACCTTGTCCAGATACAAACTGTCATAAATGTCTCAGCTTTGAAGTGTTGGACTATTTTCTTTAATAATTATAAAAAAACATGTGCATCAAGACAGAAAACCAGAGAAGAAATGCTGATCGGCTGAGCGCCAGGTTCTGGGCAGGAAGTGGGGAAAAAACATAGTGTGGACCTGCAGCATTTAACCAATGACAACAGAGGAATGTATCTGATTACCTCATTCCCACAAACATGCCATAATACAAACAAGCCAACACATTTTACTAAAAAGTCAATTAATTAACTAATTACAATTAATTATTTATTCAAGTAATCAATTAATTTATTAATGATGCTTATTGCAACTTTATTATCAACAAAAAAATCCAGGAGATGATCTTAAAACTAAAAAATATGTGCATAAATTTCACGTTCATAACACACACACACACACACATTTTATTAATGAATATCATGTGATATCGATTCATGTGTGTCTGCGTATGTGTGTTTCTACTCCTTTCAGTCGCTGTTTTTTTCCTTTTTAATGACCAAAGAATGATGTGTGTTTGAGGAATACGATTGGGCAGAATGGTTTTAGATAAGTAGCTGATGAAAGATAGGAAAAGCAGATCAAATCTGATGCTAATATGTTCACACACACACATGCACAGCGATGAGGAGCAAAAGAATAACCAGAGTTTGTTTATTTGCTGTGATTTTCTAGATGTGGACATGTCCTGATTCAGCGTTGAGACAGTAAACACAGCAAACCTCTGCGATCTTCATCTCTCACATTCCGCTTTAGCTAGCCACATACACATATTTTAAAAATACAACGAATTTACTCTGTCAAAAAAACTTTGAACGGTGAATTCCTGCAAATGAACCAACGGTGAGCAGAATCTCTAAGTAAACATTTTGTGTGACTAAGAGACTAAAAATTCTCGAAAATAGTCGAATTCTCTAAGTTAGCATAGTATTCTTCCAGAATTGTGACCCACATTATTTGAAGTTAGGTTTTAATTAGCTTTTCCTAATAACATCATGTTAGCTTGGAAGTTTGCTACATTTTATCCTTAATATAAAGTGGTCTATCTGTTCAAATATTTTGTTTAAGTTTATTGTTTGTTTTTTAATCATTTTTCAATGTATTGTTGTTTTATAATGATGTCTCGAGTGTTTTTTTATTTATTAAAGAAGGTATTTAGTGTTGTAAAGTAAATTTATGACTCACATACAGTACAGCATAAAATATGCATGTATAAAAATCTAACAAAGCTGTTGTTATACATATATATATATATATATATAAGATAACACATTTGACCAGTCGTAATTTGGAATCTATACTAGTTTAGCTAATCATTTTCTGTATTTTTCTGTATCACATCCTTGTACCTTTAAAGAACAATATAGCTTTGTTTGTTGGTTGGTTGGTTTGTTTGTTTGTTTGTTTGTAAGGATACAGTCTCGGCCTGGGAAGAGTATTTTGTGGCGCACCATTTCACCCATAATGCAACCGACTGACCAAATATCCACTGCAGGCATGAAAGCAGGAAGAAGACAGAAAAGAATAAGAAATGAAGTGTTAGCGGCAGCATGTTAAACGTGGATTAGCATAAGCATTAGCATGTCACCAGAAAAAGACATCCAAAGTAAGACTTCTGAAGCAGAACTGGTTTTAATGAATGTAATTAGTGAAAGTCAAAGACTTGTTCCACTAATTAAAGCCGGTGCGCTGCAGTAAGACCTCCGGCGGACTAACGGTGACAGGAAATCAATACACTGAGCAGCAACCACACACACATACACACACACACAAAGTTTTAGAAATAAAGCACTAGCACTACTGCATCCTACCATTCTCCTTATAGCCCATGCCCAGAATGACCTCCGGGGCTCTGTAGTATCGCGTCACTACATACGGTGTCATCATGAAGCTGGTCCCCGCAGTCCTCGCCAAACCAAAGTCCAGAATCTTCAGCGTGCAGTCTGACTTCACCACGATATTGCTAGGTTTTAAATCCTACGATGCGAAAACAGGGGGCTGGTTAAAAGTTATTCCTGACTCCAAACTGGTTTGTTACATTTTTAGAGGTTCCTAAATTCAGTCACTGTATGTGTGAAAGCAGCTCTAAATGGAAATGTTGTAAGCGGAGCTGCAGATGCTTGTTTGGGTTGTGGACAGGATTTCGTTTGTCTCACCCTGTGGATGATGCCTGCTGAGTGTAAGTGTTTGATGCCGCAGAGCATCTGGTAGAGCAGGTAGGACATCCTCTCATGATCCAGCTCCATCTGAATCACCTGGCACAGGTTAGCGTCCATTAGCTCCATCACCAGGTACCTACAGCAAAAAAAAGTTCACGTACTGTCAATCACTTCACCATCTATCTGCCTTTCTGCCTATCATTGTCTCTAGCTTATTCTATCTATCTGTCTGTCTGTTTGTCTGTCTGTCTGTCTGTCTGTCTGTTGCTGATGATCAGATTATATTTTCAACCTGGTCCTTGAGGAGTCTCTGATTAATGCCTGAAATTGACTAACAAGGAAAATGTAACGCTGCTAATTTACAAGGCTTCTCCAAACAACCTTCTGTTAAATACTCATTTCTGATTGGTCAAAGGAGGTTAAATCATTTTTACTTTATGCTTTGGTGCATTTCTTAGATCAGAAACTGCTTATCTCAACTTAAACAAGTGACATACCGGTGGCTCAGATCAGCTTGTGTTTAGCATGTTATTGCTACGCTTTATTGCTCAGCCTGCGTTCGATACAGCAAAAGCATCAGTTTGAATCAATGAGCCACCATCAGAGGATGTGTGTTGGAGGTTTATTATTCGTTTATAGATACATGTGGCATAATTTTAGATGTACATTGTGAAAATGTAAATTTTGGATAAATGGATAAATATTGTTTCTTAAAAAAATTGCAAATGTACAAGTTCTTTTTTATTATACGAGAGACACACCCAAAGCTCACTATATTTATAGCAATAATATCGCCTCGCACAGCGATTAGCAGTGTTTACTTAGACAATTAAGATGTTTTTGAAACTTTTTTTAACCAATCGATTGCAAGTGATTTGCTCTGGAATTGAAGTGGAAGAAGAAGTGGCGCCTCTCCGCCGCTGTGTGTCTATCGAGTAAACCGATCAATTTTCATCTCGATTAAGTCTGAGAGGAATAAATAACAGGCTGACACACACATCCTAATGAACAACAGAAAACTAAACACACACACACACACACACAATACCACAGGAATGAAAAGCTGGAGCTGAAGGTCTGTAAGACTGCCTAACTTCACCAAGACTACAAGTCTGCGTATATGTGTGTGTGTGTGTGTGTGTGTGTGTGTGTGTGTGTGTGTGTGTGTGTGTAAAATTCTCTAATGTGTACTTACACATCCTGGAATTCCTCTAAAGATTTCTGTGGTGTGAAAACGTTTAATAAGCTGATAATCTAAGAGAGACAGAATGAAAGAGAGAGAGAGACAGACAGAAAAAGGAAAAAGGGAGTGCGATCTGGTTAGTAAAATGTTCAAGCAAACAGACTGCTGTTCTAAGTTCTAAGTTCAACCCTGTATTTTTTTATTGTGTCTCTGTTTTGAGGGAGTGAAGAACATTGTTGATTCATGAGAGAGAGAAAGGGGGGGGGGAGACAAAGAGAGAATGAAGAGAAAACTGGTACATTATTTTACTCAGAAATAAAAGTGTCTTTGTCATTCACTTCCTCACTCTCTCTCTTTTTCTCTGTCTAAGTATGTCTATCTATCTATCTATCTATCTATCTATCTATCTATCTATCTATCTATCTATCTATCCATCCATCCATCAGTTTCCGGTTTGTTTGTTCTGTGTGCGTTTAATTGACTCACGTTTTTGTGATTGACGCACTTCATGAGCACCAGCTCCCTGTAAGCGCGCTTGGCGTGGGTCTGGTTCTGGAAAGGTCTGCTGAGCTTCTTAATAGCCACATTTCTGTCCAGGACAGCGTCATATCCAGCACTGTCAAAAGATACACACATACACACACACACACACACACACACACAAGTTTTCTGTAAACAAACAGTCTGTACAGAATTTAGCTGTAACACACGAGTGAAATGTCACATATTGCTTGTTTTGTGAGTTTTGGCACATGGCTGATTCACTGGGGTGTGACATGACAGTGTGTTCGTGAACGATAATGTGTGTGTTGGTGTGTGTTGGTGAAAGATGGTGTGTGTTGGTGAAAGTTGGTGTTTGCTGGTAATATTCTCAACAATTACTTGAAAAACAACAACAACTGCAACGAACTGCCAAGAAATATGTAGGTGTGTGTGTGTGTGTGTGTAATAAGTCATATTGACATTCTCAGGCTTGCCTCCCTCACACTTTTTGACAGATAAACTAATTCATTCCTTCATTTATTGTGAGTTTACATAAAGCAGATTCTCTACACCCTTTCATCTAAACTTCATCTGAGAATCTCACGTCCCAGTCTCTCTCTGTCTCTCTCTCTCTCTCTCTCTCTCTCCTTCCCTCTCTTCTCTTTCTATTCAATGGATAATTGTTTCAGTTTCTTGCTTTCTCTGTCTTTCTGTCTTTTCCCCAAGGATGTGTTGTATTTATGCCCCGCCCACAATTCTGATCAGGGGACCGTTTCCAAGTTTCAGTTAGAATTAAATTGTCAGGACTCTGTCAGGCTCAGCAGGTGCATTGCCCTGCCGGACCACCGGAGGGCAGAAGTGAGACATTCTGCTCCCCTTTTGTAGACTATGTGCTCCACGTTTGTTTATGCTGTTTGTGTCTTGTTATGTAAGTCTTCCTGTCTTGTCATTGGTTGATTGTGTCCTCATTGTTTTCAGTTTAGTTGATTGTTTGTCCCAATTAGTTTGTATAATTATACCATCGTGTTTCAGTTTGTCCTGGTCTTGCTTTGTTGCATGTCTATGTCCAAGTCTATGTCCATGTCTATGTGTATCTCTATGTTTACATTTATGTCCTCATCTATGTCTACTGTATGTCTATGTTCTATGTCTATGTTCTTTGTCTACCTCTATGTCTACTGTATGTCTATGTCCAAGTCTATGTCCATGTCTATGTCTATGTCTATGTTCTATGTCTATGTCTACGTCTATGTCTACTGTATGTCTATTACTTTGTCTATATCTATGTCTATGTTCTATGTCTTTTACCACTGTATGTCTATGTTCTTTGTCTACGTCTATGTCTACTGTATGTCTATGTCTATGTCTATGTCTACTGTATGTCTATGTTCTTTGTTTACATCTATGTCTACGTTGTGGTTTATGTCTATGTTCTATGTCTTTTACCACTGTATGTCTATGTCTACTGTATGTCTTTGTCTACGTCTATGTCTACTGTATGTCTATGTCTACATCTATGTCTACTGTATGTCTGTGTCAGTTCTATTTCTATGTCTATGACTACTGTATTTCTATGTCTTTTTTTATATCTATTGTATGACTATGTCTATGTTTTATGTCCTGGTCTACTGTATGTCTATGTTTTATGTCCTGGTCTACTGTATGTCTATGTTTTATGTCCTGGTCTACTGTATGTCTATGTTCTATGTCCTGGTCTACTGTATGTCTATGTTCTATGTCTAAGTCTACTGTATATGTATGTCCTAGGTCAAGGTCTATGTCATGTTGTGGTTATTGTTTATGTTGATGTCTGAGTTGTGGCAGGTTAAAGTATTGTAAATTAAATTCCTGGGGGTTTTTTTATGTTCTTGGTTTTGTTTGGCTTTTCAGTTATTATTTTTGTTAATAAACCTGCGCTTGCTTCCCCCCTAGGATTTGTGACATTGATGCTTTATTACAGATGTTATTTTGTAAATGTTTTGATAAGACAGATTATTTAAGGTTGTTGTTTTGTTTGTTTTCCAGTGCTGGAGCGGAATTTCATAAAGCATATAGAAAGTGTAACGTCACACTGCAGGACATATCAGGCAGCAGATGGCTGAAGCTAATTCTGGAGTGTATTCCACACACACACACTTCCTCACAGTACATACCCTTACATTTGTAGACACACAGACCTGGTTATGTACACTGTTGAAAAGCCCCCCCACCCCCACACACATATTTACAGGAACAATTGCAAATCATTACTCGACCCGAAAATAATATAGGGGATGTATTCATTTGAAGTAGCTGTGTAAAAACCCAGAGATCAATACTGATCACAATGAAGAAACTGATTCAGTATCCATGGAAACAGAGTTTGCCAAAAGAGTGGTTTTTGGCATCCACACAGACCCATCAGAGTAAAGTGGGAAGATGCCAAAGATGATGCCATCCTTATTTAAGACAAACCATCAGGGAACCCAAAACTGACTCTAAACCTGATCCTATGCATACTGTCTCTCTCTCTCTCTCTCTCTCTCTCTCTCTCTCTCTCTCTCTCTCTCTCTCTCTCTCTCTCTCTCTCTCGTTCTCTGGTCTCTCTCTCTCTCTCTCTTTTATCTCTGTCTCTCTCCCTCTCTCTCCCTCTCTCTTTCTCTGTCTCTCTCTCTCTCTCTCTCTCTCTCTCTCTCTCTGTCTCTCTCTCTCTCTCTTTCACTTTGTCTTTATCTCTTTCTCTCTCTCTCTCTCTCTCTCTCGAACACTGTCTCTCTCTCTCTCTCGCACACTGTCTAAATATCTACCTTTCTCACTCTCTCTATCTTTCACTCTATCTCTCACACTGTCTTTAATCTCTCTCTCTCTCACTCTTTCTATCTTTCACTTTCTCTATCTCTCTCTCTCGCACACTGTCTATGATATCTCTCTCACTCTTTTACTCTCTCTATCTTTCACTCTCTCTATCTCTCTCTTGCACACTGTATAATACCTCTCTCACATACTCTCATACTCTCTCTCACTCTTACTCTTATTCTCTCTCCTTCTGTTTGCCCTTTCTTTCTTTCTTTCTCTTTTTTTCTTTCCCCCTTTCCTCCTACTATTAATGTTTCTTTGTCTTTTTGATTCATTTTATTAACCCTAATCCTATATTCTTTTTTCTTTTTCTTTTTCTCTCTTGCTTACGTGCTCTCTCTTTTTTTCTGTTCCTCCCTTTTTTTCTGTTCCTTGCGCTCTCTTTTTCTCTCTCCGAGATATGTGGATTGTAATAATCTGCCAGTCAGTCCGTGTCATGTGACCAGCGTGAATAGACGCCAGTAAATTAGATTATGGCTGCGTGTCTGCCAGGCCAAGTTGCTACGGTCAACTAAACGCACACACACACACACACACACACACACACACACACACCACTCCATTAGCTGTCCAGTCTGCTTTAAACAACCAACAAAATGCCTGGATGAGAAAGAGAGAGAGAGAGAGAGTGAGAGACAAAAAAAGAAATAAAGAGAGAGTGACAGGGAGATATAAAAAGATGAAGACGAGGAGGAGGGGGATACTGTCAAATTTCCCATGATTCTGTAGGAGGAAGTTCAGACATTTTAAACATCATCACAAGAGAACAAAAAAACACAGAAGACGCCCATCACTTCACTCTAGTCTGGAACTTCATGATGTCATCATCATATAGAAAAAAGACTCTTTGAGTCTCAGACTATTGTTCGTGCTGCAGAGGTGTGTGTAAACACCCAGTGTATGTTAGCTTAGTGCTAGAAGCAACATGTCTGAAATGAATCAAATAGAAACTTGTTAAAGACGCATTCTGAAGTTCTACTCTAAAGCTCATGGTAGGTGAGGCTCCACAGCTTGTTTCCTACATCCAAATCTTCTCAAAGTTCATGTGTGTTCTTCATTATTTATTACACTATACAAAACAAATCAGTGTAGGATAACGAAGAAAGCCGCATCTACTCACCACACGATTCCCTGAGCCCCAGAACCAATGGGCTTGAGGTTCTGGTACCGTTTCAGTACAGTGAAGGTGGAGTCTCCGACCTCCACGCTGTAGAACTGGTTGTCCACTTTACTTTTACTCATGTTGTAATGCTTGGCGATGTAAGACACATCAACTTGTTTACCAAAACCCTGTAAGGAAAAAAGACCTTAATCATTACCATCATCATAATGTTCTTCTGCACAGGATGTAACACAACACCAGATCTGAAAGCTACTTTATATGAAGTTTTTTAGATTTTTAGAGCTTTAATTTAAAGACCTCACAGATTTTGTCTAGTTTAGTTTTTATCCTGTTAGTGTTGCTGTAAAGTAGAATGTGAAAACTTATCATCTTATTATCAAGATGTCACTGCTGTGCCCCTGAGCAAGGCCCTCAACTGTAAATGCTCAGTTGTATATAATTAATGTAAGTCTGATAAATGCTATAAATGGAAAGGAAATTGAAAGCAGTGGGGAAAGTGGTAGTTCAGGGTTTAAGGTGTTGAATTGCTGATTAGAAGATCATAGGTTCAGTTCCTGCTCACCCCAAGCTGCCACTGCTGGGTCTTTGAGAAAGGCCCTTAACCCTCAAATGCTCAGTTGTCTAAAATGTAACTGGTAGCAATGGTGTGAAGTGGTAGCTCGGTGCTTCATGTGTTTGTCTGCTGATCAGAAGATCATGGGTTCACTTCAGAGCACCACCAAACTGCTACTCTTGGGCCCATTTTGTCCTTCAACTGCTCAGATGGATAAAAATAAGAATGTGAATGTAGGTCATCCTGGAGAAGGAGGCCTGATAAATGCCAAAAAAATAGTCTGATCCCAGTTGCCATGTGACCACAGCTATAAAATTGACAGGATCATACAGTATGTTCCAAAGCTCCAAAAGTACCAATGTTCCCAGAGAACAAAATTCCCAGGCCCCAAAATTACTTGAATCTCCTGATCTCAAGGTTATTTTTTCATAAAATCATAAATATTTTGTTGAAATAAAATGATTTGATTTGGTTTACAAATACATGAGCAATGAACAGATTCGATGAGGTGACTCAGAGACAAAAGACTATAAACAAACCACCAAAAAAAACAATTGAATTCTTTTCTGTGAGAGCCGTTTGCATCTGAGCAAACAGTAACTAACTTCAATGAAGAGCAAGCAGCAGGTCAGCTGGAGGACGGAGACTAAATATAAGCAGTCAGCATGAAATATAGATAAACACACGTGGGTGGTGATGTGGATTAAAAGCCATCCAGCATCCACAGTCTCATAATACACACACAAATACACACACTTAAACCTTGAATCACACTGAATCCTTTAAATAGGTTCATCTGGAAATTTGTGATTTAATATCGTCTATAAATTTTATTTTATATATCCAGGTATTTTTTTTATAGTTTTTATATTTAAATATCACACTCCTACAACAATCTGCCTGCTGGAGGGATTTCCATCTTACCAGCCTGGGACTCCGTCACTGCGATGGATCACTGCTAATTTGGTGGCTGCACTAATTTGGCTAAACGTTAAATCTCTTTAATACAGCAGAAAACAGGTGTGATCAGAACACATCTTAGCTCTGAACAGTGTTCATTAGCGGCGTATACACACAGTGCTTTAATGAGCGTAAGCAAATAAAATCAAACAAAAGAATGCACTTAATATCATTTAAAAGGTATAAATAAATAAAAAAGTATCATTTTTTAATAAATAATAGAAAGTTTATAAAATGCTAAATGTATTGTTTGTTTTTTATGAAGACCTTGCTTTTCTGACTATAGCTAAAAACAACCTACAAGCTAAAAGAATCGCTATGAATCTATTTTATTATTTCTTCTTCTTCTTCTGTTTTTTTAAGTTTCCAGATGAAGGAAAGAGGAAGGCAGGGAACGCTAGAGCGAAAATGGCAAAATACTGTCTCTCAAAAAAAAAATCTAATCATTTCTAAAGGCTGATTTAAACAGAACGAGACACTTTAATGATCACTCTTAATAAATCTTCATTGTTTCCCATTTAACAAAATCTATATTGTGTTTATAATTAATTCATAAATTACATATGACATCGCTATTCATTTTAATTGTACAATATATAGTTATAATATATTGTAGGATAGTTGGGTTAATTTTAATAAAAAAGCCTGTTTCTCTCCTGACCAATCAGCTTCTGAGATGAAGAAACATTCAATTTCAACTATAATTGTTGCTTTCTTTCACTTATAAATTCAATCGTTCTTCCACAGCTTAAACCATCTTAAGCACCTACATCTTTACTGCATTTGTGTAAAACAAAACACACCGTCGTACACTCTTACATTCTGCACATGTTCATGTTGGCGACAGGGTTGCCAGGATGGAAATTGTTACACTAAAAACAGACCAGTTTTTATAACAAGACTAAAAAAAAACCTTTCTAAAGAAGAACTGGTGGTGGTGGTAGCTCACCGGTTGCGGTGTTGGCCTGCTAATTAGAAAATCGTGGGTTACAGTTACATTTATGGCATTTTGGCAGATCCCCTTATCCAAAAACAAGTTACATTTATCTCTTTTATACAGCTGAGCAATTGGTGGTTAAGGGTCTTGCTCAGGGGCCCAGCAAGGGCAACTTGGTGGTGCCGGAAATCAAACTCCGTTCCTCCAACACCATGGGTTCAGTTCCAATACCACCAAGCTGCCACTGCTGGGCCCTTGAGCGAGGTCATTAACCCTGAACTGCTTGCTTGGTTAAAAAAACATCAAAGTAATTAGCTTTAAATTAGAGCATCTGCAAAATGGCAGAATTGTAACTGTAGTAATTGTAGTAAAACTTGTACAGATATTGCAAAATAGTTTTTTTGCACAAGTTGCAGAAAGTTCAGGTTTTTTATTATTATTCTTCAAAGTAGTAGAAAGTAATGAAACCAGATAAAAATCCTTTAAAGACAAAAAGTCTTTTTTTAAGTCTCAGGCTAAAGCCTTGCAACCCTGTAGCTCAGACACAGGACTACTCCAGACAGCAGGACACCGACAACAAAATGAAGCAGGAGAATGGAAGTGAATGAATACTCTACCTTTTATTTTACCTGTATGGAACACACACCTGACAAAAGGCAATCTTCACATCCAGGATGGGAGCACTGCAGTTATATAAGAAATGTCTGTTCATAAATACCTGAAAGACACAAAACAGAAAAAAGAGTCATCTCTCTTGGGTCTTTACACTGTTTATCAACGATTCAGCTCAAACTGAGGCACACCACGATCCAGAACTGAACACAGAGTGATGCAGTTTCGAAACCAGCTTTCTGATTGGACAAAAACTGTTAATTAAAGGTAATGACTGTGTTAGTTTAAAGTAAATACATGTGAGTACAGTTATTTAAAATGACAGCTACTACAAGCAACACCACACTACACTTAACAGTTATACAAAATACAGACAAGCGCAAATAAGTTATCCTGCCATATAATAACAATGAGCTGCATGACTTCTCTGTCTAGTTTTGTGATAATCCATGCCTTTAGCGGCGTTTCGGCAAATCTTTGAGAGTGTTTTACCTTTAGTAAAGTTAAGTTGACAACGGTAATGCTACAATTGGGAGGTACTGAGGTCGTCGACCAATCAACTGTCAAAAAAAATGCTTTAGTACACTTTGATCTGTCTGTTAGTGTTAAAAGGATTTCTGGAGAACAAGGTAGTTGTTATATGACCGCCTCGATGGCAGGCAAATATTTTAGATTTTCTCTTTATGGAATAAGGATTTCCCTCATGTTTGATGATTCTCTGTAGATCTTTTTTCTAAAAAAAATCATTGTAATCTTTTCTTTCAGCTGGTAACAACTGCTCCAGATGTTTTCAGAGGCTCAATCCCTCAAGAGTGTGAAAGGTGAGGTGTAAAAATCATAAAGCAATGCATTTCATTTCTGGTGAAATTTGTAACAATCATTATCATCAGAATCTAATGATGATGTTGATGTTGATGATGATGATGATGAAGGGTCCAAAAATAGCCTAGAGCTATCACAAGATGATGATTTCCTGAGCGTTTCCTGTTACAGGAGGCTGTTAAGCTCTGATGAGCTAAACACACAGCGCCTTTATCAAACACCCAGCAGTCCGCCGTTAAATATTAATCCATGTTTTCATGCATGCGTCATCCTCCTCTGTCGAGAGCACACAGTGTACTTGGCTTCCAATACGGGTGTCTGTGACGTTGTGTCACTGGTTACTCGGAACTGTATAAAAATATAAACTAAACTAACAACTATCATAAAATTCCGGGGGGACTAAAGAGTGTCATGTTACAGGATAAGCTCCGCCCCTAAGCTTACATCTTCTGACTAATCAGAATCCAGCTGTTGACACCGCGGGCATGTGTTTAGTAATATAAAGTAATATTTTAAAGGAAAAAAAATGTTTCTTTGTGTGTGTGTGTGTCTGTCACTGAGATACTCTGGAAGTTCATTTTGCTAAGTGGCGCTGATCAGGTGACATCGACTGATCTGTCACTCAGAATCAAACAGATGGAGGACATCCATCTCCTAGACACACCGTCAACACCAAGACCACTGTGGGTTTGTCTGATGTCTAATGTTTGCTTTAATGCTAATGTAGCTTACGAGGACTGAAAGCGTATAGCTACCAGATTAGTGTTGTGTCATCTACTAGGCAGACGTGTGGACGGTGTGGTACACCGTGTAACAGAATTATGTTTCCTGGAAAAAAATGCTAAGGCTGTGATACCAATGCGGCACTGACGTGTTGACAGTCTTTATCACTCCAAACACACACACACGCTGTTTTCTGCTGCAGCAGCGCATTAGCACTCACCCTCCATGTCTCATATATAATACGATTACTGAGACATGACTAGGAAGGAGCAGCAGTGAGAGGTTCATCCAGCAGACTAATCTTCAGTCAGGATTCGGCTTTGGGTGGATGCAGCATTTCAGGACTCAGATAAACAGATGTATCGCTTATTAGTCTTAAAATTTATTAATTTTACATTTTAAATTCACTGAAAACTTTTTTTATTTCAGAAATCAGAATTGGTGGTCAAAATTAAAGCGGCGGTTTGTCATTTTTTCTCATGTTATATTATCAGATGATAATAAGTGCCTCATTTCAAACGTCTGGCGAAATAAAATAACTGTATTTCAAAATGTCATGTTAAGACCATTGGATATTTTATTTAAAATTTTAGTTTACAGTTTTTAGTACCAGAAATGAACAGAATTAGCGCCACCTTCAGCTGTAGCAGTGCAGATCTTTTTAGCCAATGATGGATGATAGATGGTGGATAGGGAAGTGGTTGCGGTTTACCGTCAGAGCACCCTGAAAATGACAAACGGCTGCTTTAAAGACTCCAAATCTAAATTAATTTATGCTTGAGACATGCCTATGACATATTCAATATAAGGATTAAATCACACAGTAATTTCGAAGTCTGAAAAGATCCTAGGGACAGCTAGGGACAAATTATTTGCAAATAATATATGCGAAACCTCTTCCTGTCACATGACCATCTTCCTGAATTTAAAGGATAACTTTGAAAAGCCGCTGTCCCGTATTTTATACGATCACATAAATTTTCAATCCCCGTCACCACTTCGGATGAAATATCAATCGCCATCATCATCTCTTTGGCCGCTTTTCAATTGATTCATCATGCTAATGACAAGGATATGCAAATGAGGGGGTGGAAAATCGGGTGATATAATAAGCCATAAAAAAGGGGGCAAAGGAAAGAAATCAGCTCTGCTCCACAGAATCCTTCTGTGTCGTCTTCCTTTTTGTTGTTGTTGCTTCTTTGCTTTACTTGTGAATTGGCATCAGTAAGAAAATGAATAGTGAGAGAATGTCCTCCGTACACACTCATCAGCTCTGACAGCTAGTTTCATATCATACTCAAATTGGATAAAAAAAAAATTTGGAATTGGAAATAAGCTCCGCCCCCTCAACCCAGAAAAACATTCTCTTCCCTTGTGTCACAAAAATTAGGACTGCATCCAAAAAGTAGATACTACATTTAAATTACAATAAAAGTATGTTCTATATAGCAGCGGTTCCAAACCATTTTTGTACCAGGGACCAGTTTCATGCATAAAATTTTGTAATAGTATGTAATCTGAATGCAATCATTACACTTTATATTAGGTCATTACAATAACAAGTAGGAATCCTGGTATTTTTTAAAATGCACCTTTCTTTTTGCTGGCAGTCTGTGACCCTTATAGATCCGAAAGACTATAATTTTCTTTGCGGCCTGGTACCAAATGATCCATGGACCGGTACTGATCCCCGGACTGGGGGTTGGGGATTCCTGCTCTATAGTATAGTTTTGACTAGTATGAATGAAATTTGGACCTACTACATCAATCACGTTTATTTTGTCACACCAAATTTAAATGTAAAATTTGAACGTGAAGAGGACCCATCTGTCTAGCAGCCAGAAGCGAAAACAAAAGCAAGAAGAGGAGGAGAAGAGGAAACATGACAGTGGTAAATGCTGGAGATAAGACTGACTTCAGGAGAATTGTATGGAGGTAATAGGGACAGCATTTGCTGTAGCTAAGGCTTGTAATTTTCTCTGTGAAAATTCCTTACTGGAGATAAGAAAATTGTACTGTATCTTCAAGATTAATATTTTCTTAAAAAATAAACAATTTATAATCATCGTAAAGGGCCTCATGTATTACTTTTGCCTGAGGCCCCTATTTCATCTTGGTTCACCTTTGGAGGTAGTAGATCAGCCGGAAACCTTTCGATTACTGTTTGTTAAATACAATGAATCACCTCACATACTATATAGTAGGGAAGTATTTAAATTCAAATGCAGGGTAAAAAAATTACATTATAAAAGTCTGTATGAATAAGTTATTACTACTTAAAGAGCATAATAATATAAATACATACTGATCCGATTCAGCACCACATTTATTCACTGAACTAAATTAAATTCCTTTCATTTCTGAGATGTTAAGATATTTAATCAGATGTTGGCATAAATATTGGCACCCCTGTCAATCATTTAACTTACTATGACATGAGTGATGCTGAAAAAAGCTGAAGAGGCTGGAAAAGGTCAAAGGTCAGATAGATAACAGCGAGAGTGGGCAGGCAGACGGAGAGAGATAAGAGTGCAAGAGAACGAAGATAAATAAGAACAAGAGATTGGTCTAAAATATCGACATCCCACGAGACATCTACAAATTAAGTCTAAATGAAGTCTAAATCACAATATTACAAAAAATTAAAATACGTGAATTTCTACAAAACGGATTTCATTCCGCCGACAAAGCAAAATCTGTCCTCTGTTATCGAAACGCCAGATTGATTAAAGAGTCTCTCTCATACAGAAGTAGCGGCTTTTCATCTTCACAAATCAAAACAGGAAATGACCTTGACTCAAGGCCTGGTGTATTGCACACATCTCACATACAAATTACACACAAACACACACACATTCCAGAGCATTGTCCATGTGACGAGAAACTCCTCACAGCATGAAGCTAATTGGTATTGGCGACCTAATGCAATATAAAAATTACTCATAATATACAAGGCCTTACAAATGTCTTATAATACATTATGAATGTAGGCGTTTATATGTCCGGTTTCCATGGAAACGGTGAAACCATTTAAAATTCAAAAAACGCTTTCTTGCTGCTGGAGCATAAATGAAGACAGAGGGGGCCACCGTAGGGGACCTCCTGCCATCTGCCCTATTTTTCAGTGTTTGTGTTTGGCTTACTGATGACTCCCAGATTATAAAACACCCCATACACATACACACACACACACACACACAAGGATGTGATGTGCGCCGCGTCACTAGGCCCGTGGCAGGTGCGGTATGGAGGGAGAATCATTATCGGAGAATAACAGTGACAGCTTGAAAGGGTTGTAACACCCAACATCACCCATCCCCCCACTCTGCAACACACACACACTTACACACACACACACACACACACACACAATGCCAGTGTTACCAAGGTCATGTTATAAAATCTATAAGCACAAAAAAAGTAATGACACAAAAGCCCCGCCTCCTAGAACATAAAACTGTTTAGGATTATTACGGACAAAAAAAGATCACACTTTTTATCCGCTTATAGTTGCATTAAATGTTGCATTTGTTTGCCACTTACGTTTAAGAAATCGTGACAATAAATTTAGGCTTTACCTCAGACTGTTACAAAGCACCAACACTGGGGGCATTTATTAAAAAATTAACTATTATACAATTTTCGTTGTCTGATTTTCGGCATTAGGATTAGATTAGATGTCCGTCAATCAACCCCCTATCCAACACTCCCACCACTCATACATCAACCCACCCCCTATGTGAATTATCTGTTACTATAGAAACCGTAACCTATTACTCCCTACTTTTAATTGAAAGAAAGACAGACATAAAAAAAAAAGAAAAAAAAAAAGATTTATTGTGAATTTATTGCGAGTGTTTTGGGCCCATGGTTGCCTCTCTGACTGTCACACGACGTGTTGTTAGCCATCACACCTGCTAAAAATGTAGGAAAACAGCAATTCTCTGTATACTGCACCAGCATCCACCTCCATACAGCCTCACATTTCCAACAACACTCCGCTCATTACATAAAGCTTATTCTGGATGGAATACGTTTACCCATTGTTTACCCCTTTGCTTATCTTCCCAAGGGGTAAAGGATCCAAATAAACCCTAGTATCATCGAATTAACATATATATATATCTATATATGTTTGTGTGTGTGTCTGTGTGTGTATGTATATATGGTATAACCATGTATACTTTTATATCTATTCTATCTCTATGAAACATAATAATCTAATTATTTCTTCTTATTAGCATAAAGGTCATGTGCGCTCTTTACACTGTAAATGTCACCGCAACAGTCAAGCTATAAATATTATAAATGTCTAGTGAATAAAATGACTAATAATTTAGGGTTTAAAATGATTTATCTACCCTAATTCTATACAAAACTATCTAATATTAATTCTAATATTTTTCAGCAGCTTTTTTATTCTAACACTTAAACAGCAAAAAAGGCCAACATTTCCTTATTAATGACAAACATTATTTTAAAGTTACTTAGCCAACTGTATTAATTGTCTGTTATAATTTATAACCTAATTTTGTAAATATTTTCTTTTTTTTTTATTTTATATTATAGCAAGTAGAAATGTTTTTATTTCTTTCGATTAAAGCTTACACTAACAGTTCCGACTAAAACAATTGTAATTATCTTTCCAAATCAATGATTAGCTATAAAACAAAAGCATAGAAATAAAGATTATTAAGCACAATTTTAAAATAACATGCAGAAACTATTCTAATAGCTCAGGAATAAGAAATATATTATTAATCACACATTTTCTAATAATATAAATGTAGTGTCTTTCTAAATCAGATTACTTACAGACTCATGTAAAAAGAATTGTACTAATTTGAAATATTAATTATAAAATATTTGATTAACAATAATTATTATTACTAACTATAAGGAAATGATGACTTTTAGAAGTTGCTGAAATGTAGTAAAATTATATTTTTTTAATTGTATTTTTTCCTAAGTTATTTATAAATTTTGGAATTTTATACAATTCTACAAAAAAATCTATTTGAACATCTATTGAATAACTAATAAAATTCAGTATTCATTTTTAACATTTCCAAAATAACTGGCAATAAACAAAGCTAGAGCTGATCCTCAGAATGGGAGCACACAGCTGCAGACGACACAACAAACAGAATACACAAGTGCATTAATCACTCAATGAATCAATACCATATGTTAAAGCAGGGGATTCACAATAGTGTGGTACACTGGGTTCTACCCAGAATTGGAGCAGCTTGAGAAGCTTTTTATCAAGAAGCTGCTTATTTGTATGTTAACTAGCATTTGCATTTCTTTAACTTAACCCAAACTAACAGTCTAAGTAATAAATGCAAGCTAATCTCACAGGCTAGTATTGTAATGAGTATAAAACACTCATTAGCATCAGAGAGTGCGCATATTCTTTAGCTAGTTTGGAATTCTGTTAGTTTTGATCATCTAAAACGGGTCACCAGACTCGGTCTTAGGGGGGTCGGTGTCCTGCTCCAACTTGTAATAACAAGTTTGCCTAGCAACACCTTGATTAGATAGTTCAGGTGTATTTGATTAGGATTGGAGCCAAAGTATGTGAGCGGAGCGGCGGGAAGGTGAGGAGTGGAGCAGCATGTTTTTTCCCCGGAGTTTGGAGCAGATTCTTTAAAAGTCTCAGCGTTGTGGATGATTAACACTCGGCGTCTGCTTATCTCCGCCCTCCAATTGCATTTGATAAATGACAAAAGGAAGACGCTGCAAAGTTCCAAATGATAACCACACACAGTCTTTGCAGAATCGTCCGTCAGATCTCAACATTAGAAGACTCTGCAGTCTCTCAGACTGTGCTCTTTTACTCTACAGAAAGAGAATTAACTCATTTAAATATAGTAGCTACTAAGAGAATGATGCAGTCATGCGTATTTAGTTCTGTGGATTAGAATCCTGAGCTGGATTAGGATTGTAAATAAAACCAGGGCTTTATTATAATCCTGCATATGACTGTTTAAGTGCTTTCATCAAGCCGCTAAAGTAATCACTGCTTGAAAATCCTTCCAATCAGCGGGACATGCTCCCAAGTTCAGACAGATGATATTTATGTAAGTCCCTGAAATGTAGATGTCGATTAGGAAAGATGCTTAAGTAGAAATGATGATAAAATCATATGAAAAACCTTGAAACACAAGTGCTTTTCATTAAAACACATATATATATATAGGGGCAGTGGTGGCTCAAATGGGTAAAGTGGTGAGTTGCTGATCTGAAGACCAGAAATACCTGGGTTTAAGCCCCACCACCGGAAAGCCAACCACTGTTGGGTCCTTGAGCAAGACCCTTAACCCTTCCTGCTCCAGGGGTGCTGTTTCATAGCTGACCCTGCGCCCTGACCCCAACTTAATAAGATAGGGTATGCGAAAAACACTGCATTTCATTGGCTCTGTACATGTACCTTGCACAATGACAATGAAGTTGAATATTTATATTTATTTTATATATATATATATATATATATATATATATATATATATATATATATATATATATATATATATATATATAAACAAACACTTTTATATTAGTTTATATGTTGATAATACTAATAGAATATATTTATAATTAGTGCATCAATCTTTTTCTTATTATTTCTCAAAAATTGAGAAAAGATGCTCAATTATTATTATAATAACAATTGTTTTTATTAATTTAATAAAGAAAATGTGCTCACCATTTAAAAGAATAGCTGACAGAGCAGAAACTGACTACAATTACAGGTCAATGAATAAAAGAATTATTTTATGTAAAAGAATTTCTCCCCTGCAGTTTTCCTCCACAATTAATTTAAAATATAAGATTTATAGATTTATAAGGTTTAATATCTCAAATGACACTTTATCATTTATTGGTGTCTTTTATAGGCCAGGAATCCATTTTATATAAACTCCTTACCCTTTTATGTGTGTATATGCACGTGTGTGTCTGTGTGTGTGTGTGTGTGTGTGTGTGAGTGAGAGAGAGAGAGAGAGAGAGAGAGAGAGAGAGAGGTTCGAGTATTAAATCCATCCTGACTGTGTGTTTAACTTCTCTCTGAACACAGCCTCTGGCGATGGTGTTTAATTATTTATATCCCACGTTGTAGTCAGGTGACTGGCAGCTTGCTGAAATGCGCTGATTGCCTGATGGCGACTGACACACAGATGGATGGATAAATGGATAGACAAGCAAACATTTGAGTGGACAGAGAAGATAAACAGGAGGCTGCAAAAAATCCTATGACGAATTGGGGATTAGTCAAGTTTTCCACACTCGCCTTCAGGGATACGGAATGTTTTTACCGGGGATTAGTTTTGTGAACTCAAATTACTTTACCTCAGACAGGGATTAGTCGGATTTCCTCTACTTTATGGGGACATTCGTAGAAATTTTTAAAACTTTCAACACCCAGTTAGGGATAGATTCACGTTTAGCACTTTGGCTCGGTCGAATGTTCTAGACATCTACTTATTTAGGGATTAGTACAAATTCAGTACATTAGTACAATCCAGTTGGGGATTGATTAAAATTTACTGACTTAAATTAAATTTAGTATTTAGAGGTTAATGACTAATCATAATTTGTAGTCAATATGTTAGCCTGAAATTAAGTAATTAATTATTTTATCATTTTCAGAATACAATAATTGTATTGGTTGGATTAGTAGCTAATTGTAATTTGCCGTCATTATGTTAGTTTAAAGTCTGATTTTTAGGATACAGACTAATTCATGTTCGGGGGTTGATACAATGTTCTGGAGTTCGATACTAAATTTAAAAGCCCACACACACCCGGGCCTTTGCGTTTGGCCTCCTCCACAACGGCAGGAGAATAACAGCCGAGCCCATCGCACTCCTTCACTCCCGCAGCATCTTCTCTGAGCATAAAGCAAATGTCAATCTGGGCCACCCACAGGCTCTTGGTTACTATCAGACTTCCTCTTCACTCTGTGGCAACAACAAGGCTCGCCTCACGCTGATCTCAGCCAATCACGGCACGGCTGTCCCTGAGGGTTGGCCAGAGCTCAAGTGGCCAATGAGGAGCCTTTCTTGGCACTGCACCTGTCCTCCCAGGGGTATACGAGTGCATGAGTGTGAATTTCAATTCGAGCTTCAAATTAGCTACGCTTCTCTTTTACAGCATAAAGGAAAATGACGCTGATAAAAAAACACACTCTCTTTTTTTATCTGTAATAATGAGCATGTTAATAAACATTACATCAAATATGTCTTATATTTCTTTATATTCTTCAGATAAAGTAGTTTAAATCTGGAACTGATGGTACCTGGATGCCGAAAAAAAATTATTACTTTTTTTTAACTATAGTACAGGATATGTTGTTCTATATCCTAAACAATAAATTCTGATTGGTTAAAAGAATTTATTTCTTCTACCATTTCCATATATGGCATTTAGCATATAATCTTACAATCACTACATGTGTACACTTAAAGCAGTTAAGGGTTTTGCCCAGGGGCTTAACGATAGCAGTTTGGTGGTACTGTGAACTGAAACCATTACCCATGATCTGTCCAACATCTTAACCACTAAGCTACCACTTGCCCCAGACCAGTGGCTCTATATTAAGATACTTGCACTCGATAACAATGATTTGTTATCGTTTCCATGACAACATAGTGCATAGAGACATGCAAAATAATGTAAACTGTAAATATAAAGGGGAAAAAATGTCCTGAAGGAAAAGGTTTATTCAACGTTGTCGTGTAAAAAACGTATAGTTAGAGATAAGGAAGTAAGATAATGTTATAAGAGCGAGAGAGAGAGAGAAAGAGAGAGAGAGGAAGAGAGAGTTTTTAGAAATCTCAGTCCCACAAGGACCAGGCTATTTTAACAGGCCGTTCATTTCCACGTTGATGGTTTAGCTTGTACTGCAGCATCACTCCATTTTACACCCCGCATGTGTGTGTGTGTGTATATACGTGTGTGTTCACTTCTTCTGGAGTGATTCATGCTTTCCCTCTCTCTCTTTTTCGTTTTTCTTGCCTTACCTCTGTTAGTCTTCCACTGTTTCATATTTCAAAAAACTGTCATTGAGGCAGGTGCATTATAATCAGCCAGGGCTCTGTGTATGTGTGTATTTTAATAGAAGCTTTATCATTTATCTCTTTTCCTCCAGATCTCTCTATTTTACCTCTCTCTCTCTCTCTCTCTCTCTCTCTCTCTATTTTACCTTGTACTCATTTTTTCTTTCTCTTTCTCTCTCTCTCTCTCTCTCTCTCTCTCTCTCTCTCTTTCTCTCTCTCTCTCTCTCTCTCTCAAACATTAATGTTACTATAGTCTGGGCTACTGTGTAATATTTACATTTACACCATTTGGCAGACGCCCTTTTCCAGAGCGACTTACGTTTATCTCATTTATAAATCTGAGTAATTAGGGGTTAAGGGTCTTGCTCAGAGGCCCAGCGGTGGTGGCTTGATGGAGCTGAAAATCGAACCCACAATCTTCCGAGCTACCACTTTCCCCATATCACTAGTGTATTAGGAAACACAATGTTAAAAAAATAAAACACACGCACACACGATAATAAGGCATCACTAACCCAATGATTAATGTGTAGCGTTTTAAAGAAATAATGTAACACCACACACACACACACACACATCAGTATGCTGATTCTGCAATCTTTTTTCTTAAATCTCTGCACAGAGCTGCTTGTTCAGTTTCACTTGCTCTCTTTCCATTCATTTTTTTCATTTCTCTCTTTCTCTGTCTCTCTCTAGCTCTCTTCCCCCCTTCTATCCTTCTCATTTACTATCTCTCTTTAGGTCTCTCTTTGTCTATTCTTCCATCTTTTCCTTCCTTTTGTTTCCATTATTTCTATACCTAATTAAGCAGAAAGAAGCTCATTAAGAGTTAATGAATTGTTCATAAAACCTTAACAACCCCAATAAGATCTGTTCTAATCCACATCAACTTTGCCCTTATTTTAACCCCTTACCTCAGACTTTACGATTTAAATAAATCTGCTTGCAAATGATTTCAATTAGCAGCTAAAATCTTAGTTTGCCAGATCACGAGCTAGATAACTGACACGAACGATGGTTATTATGTCAGATAGTCAACATGCTAATCTGACTGTACCTAATCCAGGCACAGCATGAGTACCTTGTTGCTAGGTAACTGAGAACCATAGACACATAGAATAAACTCTGGCTACATTCACACTGCAGGCCTAAATCTGATTTATTTGCCCCATGTGACTCAGATCTGTTTTTGTCATGACAGTGTGAACAGCACAAACCACATGGCTCTTTTCAATTCCGATGTGTGCCACTTTCGTATGTGGTATTAAACATTAAGCAGGTCAGATTTTTCACAATACAACCGCAGTGTGAATTGTTTCGTCTGAATTCATGCGACTTTCACGTCATTTTCAATCGACATGCATCATCATTCTTTACTGGAACATAACTACAAACAACTGATATACAATTTCTTTGAAAGCACCATTCATTCTGCCTCCATATCCACACACACCTCCATACTGAAGTAGCAGCCACTGCTTCACAACATGCTAATATAAATAATGTGGCCTTTTTCTCCTTAACCTCATCCTCCTTATCAATTAGCTGTCATTTGCTGCACATCACCTTATAAACATAAGCAGCTAACGTGTAAATGCTGCTTTCAGTGTCTTCCTTGAAAGTTGTTCTTTTGCGCATATGGGTCAGTTTTGGACCAGTTTAGATCAGTTTACACTGGAAATCTGATACAGAATTAAGCACTAAGCCTTGCAGTATGAACAGAATTAACACTTCAAGCTAACTAGCATGTTACACATTTATATTTTACACCATTTGGAAGACGCTCTTTTCCAGGGCGACTTACATTTATTACATTTATATAACTAAGCAATTGGGGGTTAAGGGCCTTGCTCAGAGGGCCCAGCAGTGAAAACATGGTGGTGCTGGGAATCGAACACATAAAATTTCAACACCTTTAGCACTGATATAGAAGGATGATGAAAAGATGAAATGATATGACTGAAAAAAATATATAAAAATTATAGAGAAGACCAACATTTTATTCAGTTATGCTGTAAAATTAACAAAAAAAGACTTTCACACAAGTAAAATTAAACTCATACTTTAAAATTAAAATCAACTGCTATCAAGACACATTGATTCCGCCATTTTGAGGACGAGAGGGTAGTAAACCTCACAGTGAAATATTAAAAGCTTTCTAAAAAAACTAATTAGTGTGGTTTAATCTAAGTACTAAACAGTGTCATGCTATTTGCACTTTATTCCTGATAATGTCTTGAAATGTGCTCCAGAATATCACTGTGTTGGTTTTAACAGCGATATTAATGCAGTAACAACTGTAGGTACTGTAAGTATAATAAGCATTTATAAAATTGTGTAAAATTTATAATGACCTTTTAGCAATAGAGTTTATTTTATTTTTTTTTAAAAATCACAGGTTTTATCCCAGCATATTTATGAAACACGTTTATGTTTTAGGGTCAGCACTTCCTGGAACTATGATATCTTCAGGACAAAGTTTTTTTTCTGGTAACATGGCGAGCTAAGAGTTGTTTATTTATATATTTTTTTAATTTTTACAACAGAGAATAAGGAAATGGTGCCAAGTGAGGTAATGAGTGTTTACATCTGCCTCAACTTATATACTGATAAAAGTAATTTTTTGGTGAAGGTTCCACAACATTAAACATGTTTTTTTAATAGGAAATGGTTAGTGTTTGTAAATGTAATTAATTAAAAAGCTGAGCCAGATAATTAAAACAAGAACACTACAGGATGTGCTTTACAGTCGTAACACACTACTTTTTGTGTGTTATGATAACTGTAAACATTGATCTCAAATTTTTCTTTAAACATCATCTGAATTATTATAAATCTTTGAATATATATATTGTATATTAACTCCACACTGATATATTGTCCTATACGTCTCTAACATCAAATTCCCGTTCACTTATATAAAAGTATTTACAGTACATACAAATAGCACTTAATCTTAAATTATCATTTACATCAGAAATTACATAACCTTTTCCCCCGAATGCTTTAAGATATAAATGAAAATATCAATCATTAATGCCCACTATGAAAGATCTTTCCAACACACACAAACACACAATAATCCCTAAACTACCCCACTATTAATAGACGAATGCTTTGCCGGACAAACAAACACATATCTTTACTTCCTGCTGAAACAATTCAGTCAATACTACTCCAGTCAATACTACTGTCTCCATGAGAGTCATGCTTCTAAAAGGGAATTTGGGGAATTTTGACTGCTGTTTGAAGCGGAGGTCCATTACGCGCTCAGCTGTGAAAACGAGTCCGTCTCTGGAGAGAGAGGTCAGTTTGACGAGGGAGAGTGTTTGAGGAAAAGCTCGAGCCGCATGCATTAAGGAGCCTCTAGTTAGAGCTTTTAATAATTGATACTGAGACACATGCTTTGCACCAAATGCCATCATTCCCTTGGACAATAATGGAATTTGATACATAACATGACATGACAATAACGTCATTCCAGATGTTAGACAGGTTTCTAAAATATATTTACTCCATTCATCACATCTATCTATCTATCTATCTATCTATCTATCTATCTATCTATCTATCTATCTATCTATCTATCTATTATCTAGCTATTCCATCTATCTATCCCTTTAGCTATTTTTCTGTCCGTCTGTCTGTATATAACATATATAGTATATATGTGGCTCCCATTTGCTCCCAGTAGCACTGATGCTTGCCTACAAAGCCAAAAACGGAGCAGCACCCTCCTACCTCTAGGCACTTCTAGCATCACTCCTAGCATAGCACCACGCTCCCTCAGATCCACAAGTACCTCTCGAGTGGTCCCATCATTCCCTAGTACACAAGGATAGTCAGCCTCAAGACTTTTTCCTTTGTTTGGCACCAAAGATGCCAATCAATGCCATCAATGCCATCAATGTCAGACCACTGGCAGAGTCACTGGCTGTCTTCACAAGACGATTAAAGACCCAACTCTTTCTTAAATAGCTAACACTTACACTTTTTTGTGGTTGTTACACTTTCAAAGCACTTTTGTATGTTGCTCTGGACAAAAGCGTCTGCTAAATGCTGTAAAAGTAAATGAAATTATAATTCTTTTTTTAAACAATATACATAGCTGCTTCTAAATTTATTTATCTTCCTATCCTTTTTTATCCAGTTCTTTTTCTCTTTATTTACACTTGATGTGTTTTAGGCTTTTTTATCCCTAAAAGCTAATTTTTGCTAAAATCTTAAATCCAGTCATTGAACCGTAAAAATTCACATAATTTCTGTCTGAGTAACTAAACCCACATGAACAAACTGGGAGCTACGGACATACTAAATACACTAATTAAAGACTGAGCAACATTTCCGGCTAGTTAGCACATTAGTTATAGATAATATAACAGCATATAACCAAACAACAATTGCACAAATAGAAAAATAGGAAAATAAAAATAATAGGAAAAGAAGTAAGAAGTAAAATTACAGTCTAATTAGTTTAGCATCAAAAACATAAATAACCTCCACCATTTTCAGGAAGAGAAGGTGCAGAACCACACATTAAAATGGTACTAGATAGGTTAATTAGTTACATTGTCTTAATTACACTGGCTTTGTAGAGATTCCTACTGACAGGATGGGCTGGATCAAGTGTTATTCCCCCAACTAATGATTAATAAGTGTGTGGAAGCCATTTTGTTAACCATATTCCATAATATTCATAATTATAGTACTGACAAAATATAAGTCTTGAATTATTTTTAGTCCACTGCGCTCCATCTTTGAGTTCATTATTATGGTATTACACAGGAGGAAAAATCTGCAGTTTGTATTTCCTATCCCATTTTTTTTGCGGAGTTTAAAGGCGAGTGCGTGTGTTTAAAGGTGGTAAACTAGGAGTTTATAATGTAAAAGTCTGTCTAATATTTCTAATAAAGACAATTATTTAGTTATCTGCGTAACATGACCATGAATACGAAAAACTTTTGCAGTATGTATTCATTATATAAGGCTTATTATAATAGGGCTTAATACTATACATACATATTATAAGTCGTTTACATTATTTAGAGCTAATTACATTAATCTTTTTCCCACAGCTAATGGTTAAGGGCCTTGCTCAGGGGCCCAGTAGTGGCAGTGTGGTTGCGCTGGGAATTGAGCCCATGATATTAACAGTACATAAATAACAGTTGAACACCTTAATCACTGAGCTACCAAGTCTAAATTTATCATTATATTAAAACACAAAAAATCTGAGTCATGTTAATCTCATTAACAATAATAACAGATGTGATGTGTCATGTGGTAAACAGAGACATAAAAAATCATTTCACGGCTCCAAGATGGCAGTAAGCGTATGCACACCGCATTAATGGGAGAGAAAAAAAAAACATCAGCAGAAAATGCTCAGGATTTCACAACAAGCCACGTCGAGAGCGACAATCGGTGCAACCGTCATTCTACTGATTATAATGTAATCCAAACAGACAGGCTGATGGAACATTTATGAAAAGGTCAACCACTTAACACATCTCTCATCTGTCATCCTTCATTCTGACATTCTGCAACCACTTGACCTCGCCTGCAGGTTTTAGGCCAAAAAAACGATGGATGCAGAGGAAAAACACACTCATGGTGCAGGAAAACCTTCAGATGCAGCCGAATTACTAGGAGGCAATCACACAATGGCGTGTCATGTCATACAGTCATAACATTTATATTGTGTATCTACATTGATTTTAGAATAATCAGGACTCCTTGATTTTTCCCCCCCCCAAACACACACATTGATACAGGATGTAAAGAGAGGTCAGAAGAAGTCAGAGGACTGTTTTCGATACATCCTACCGCAGCATCATACCGGTAATATCGCGATGACAGAAATCAGACCGTCGAAGCACGCGTTCACGATTACGTTCGTCAATGTTAAGGAATTATTTAACCTTTAATAAGCATCTACAAAGCAGCAGAAGCAGCATTACCCCACCCTTCATCCCCAGCATCAGCATCATATCGACCTACCATTCCGCGCCAGCTGATCCCGATCCTCTCTCTCTCTCTTTCTTTCTTCACAACATCCCGTTTGGGCTACATGGATGAACACCACGATGATGCTAAAAAAAAAATTACAGACTGATGATTAAAAAAAAACAACCAAAGATTAAAGAACTAAAAAGAGAGAGAGGTTGCCGAGAAAGGCGATGCTGAATCAGACGATCGGTTGTCCTCTTGCGACCATTGTGCTGCAGGATGCTGGCTGTACCATTGTAAGACAAAAAACAGGGGGAGACATAGGAGGGAACAGGGGTTGCTGTGGCAACAGAGAGGAGCTGTTAGTGACGCCAAAAAGAAAGAGTGTGTGAAAAGCCATAAGAGTCAACATCCTCTGGTAAAATGTGGAAGTCAAAAAAGGTCAACTTGATGTGAATGCTTACGTAAAATTTGTTTTACCATAACTAAGAATGGGAAGGGAAAATAGAAGGAGAAAAAATACGATCAGATTGGGGTGTTATAACTTTTAATAATTATGTTGATTATTTTACTTATATCATCAATACAAATTGTTTAAAATTATTTATTTAAAACACATCGTACATTTTATTGGATCATAATTAGTATAATTTGATGTGCTACATTTGAAGTAACAATTCTGTTACTTAGGGCATGTCATATTTTTTAACTATTAGCAGTCACATTCGATGATGTTTTTCTTACATCTCTTTCATTTAAGCTCAATAAGATGTTTTGTGACCAAAGAAACCGAGAAAGCAAAAAATAAAAGATGTTTAAATCCTATGAAACTGGAGACTCCTTTAATAAATGCTAACTATACAAATAAAAACCTTCACTTTAACAATAAATACATATTTCCTTTATGTTCATTAAATTACATAGAGAACATTAACTAGCCAATAAATACTACAGAAATATTAATAAATATCATACATAAAAGCCAGTGCATTGAATTAATCCATGCTTTTTAACTAATTAGATTTCAGGATTTAACAGAATCCCAACATACATTTATTTTAATAATACAGCTGTTAAAATGTGAAGATTTTTTTGAGGGTATGAAAATGGCTTACGCAGCTCCTGACAACCAAATCAGTCGATTCTAATGTGGTTGTTGCTCTTCATTTATTCATCACATCTCTAAATATCTAAACATTTCAGCTGCTGGATATTAATTATATTTGACAGAAAGAGAGAGAGAGAGAGAGAGAGAGAGAGAATATATATGTATATATATGTATGTATAGAGAAAGAGAGAGAGAGTGAGAGAAAGAGGGGGGGTTAATAGACTGTTATAACCCTACTTATTTGTAACATTTAATCTATAATCTTTATTAAATTGTTCCTAACGGTTTTAATATTTCGAGGAAAAGAACAACTATTCTTCCTAAATTCATTCAGTTAAAACTCTTAAATGTGTGTGTACCCAGAGGAGAACCTGACTCAGAACCTGAAGACTCTGAATCTTGGCCTTGTATTAACGCTTTAGCTCCACTAGATGGAGAGTAGTGCACTAGAAATGTGGCGGATGGAGAGTAGTGCACTAGAAATGTGGAGGATGAAGATTAGTGCACTAGAAATGTAGCGGATGTCCTTTACTTTACTGAGGAAGGAAATACTCGGAGTTGAATTGCTTCCTAATGTTGGTTTGCTCTGAATCCGTTCCAAACACTGCTGAATCAGGCTGAAAAGATAAATTTCCACCTTCTGCTTCTGAGCTGGATATTTTCCAGGTGCTAACATCTGCCTTTAATCCTTTTTATGCATGTCATATTCAATTGACAAAGTATGACATCTAAATCATGTTTACATCATCACGTCATGTTAATGTCAAATTCTCAAATATCGAAATTGTTTAATTCTTTTGTTGATTTTTTTTTAACAAAAGAACTCATCAATTTATTCTTCTAAACACTGATCTGTCGTAATATAAACTGGAAGGGCATCAACCGTGCTGTTTGTTGCAGTCTGAGAGTTTAAAGGTCACAGGTTCAGTCGCAGGACATGCTATACCTTCCTTATAGCCTCGTCTGTGCAAAAGCGCGTTGGGAAGGACAATGATTCATTCCAAATGTGACTTCAGCTGTGTGTGATTCATTGAGATGGAAAGAGTCAGCGATGTTAATACTGATACTGATATGCCTCCCCTGCTGTGGTTTTCTTTCCTTCACTTGAGAGCTTTTGCACGTACAGTTCCACTTCCTGCTGCAGTAAATTATCTCAGCTAATGCTCCAGAGATCCTCAGTTTCCAAGTACTGCTGCTGCGCTTCTAATTTATTTCATGGCACTTCCTAAACTCATCCTATGTTACACTTCTTGCACAAAATATCACCATCCTCACCACCTGCAACATACTTAACATGTTTTTATTGCGCCGACTTAAGGTTTTTTTTATACTTTAAAGGAATAGCAAGTTTTACTAGAGATCGTTCGATATTGATTTTTAAAGTGATACTTATACAGATTATTTGTATAGTTTAGTGAACGATAACCCATATGCAGAACCGATATTTATTGTTTGTTTTACTGAACTGAACAAACTTTTTTATTGATAACACTGTAATAGCAAAGCCAACAAAACCAGGAGTAATAGTGCCGTGCTTAAGGTGTTGGACCGCTAATTGAAAGATTAGGATTCGATTCCCAGCACCAACAAGTTCCCCCTGCTGGGCCCCTGATTAAGGCCCTTAACCTCCAACTGCTCAGTTGTATTAAAGAGATAAATGTAAGTCGTTCTAAATAAGGATCATATTCTGTAAATGTGAACTCTTATTGCTAAATGAATATTAATGGAGGAGTCTGAAATTAAATCTCTTTGTCTTTGTTAAATAAAAGCTTTGATCAGGTAAACAAACAGAAAATAAATTCACCAATAATGATCCTAAAAAGTAATTTTACTGATTTTTTAAAAAGAAATAAAATGTTCTAAAACATCTGAATTAAAAAAAAATAGCTACTTCTGTGCTTTTGCTACTTTAGTGTGGCAGGTTTAGACTGGAATATCAAAAAAATGTTGACTTTATGGAAAGAGTCTCCGGTGTCAGAGTTAAGTAAAAATGTAAAACATCTAAACTAATGTCAAAATGTTAAGAGCAGCTCAGAATTTCTCCTCTATGCATTCTGCCTCTCTCTCTCTCTCTCTCTCTCTCTCTCTCTCTCTCTGCGTGTCTCTCTCTTTCTCTGTCTCTCTCTCTCTTTCTCTCACTCCCTTTTTTTCGGCGGTTAACTGCTAGTTTTACCTTTATGCTCTTTGAAACTGCACTAAAAGTGCTGACTGTAGCAAATTTCTACAGAGCCAGGACAAGCTATTACAGCGTGCACCAATCAAACGGCTCACTCTCCTCCTCCACTTTTTCCCCCTCTTTTTTCTTCCCTCTGGTCTTGCACAGAGGCTTTCATGTTTTCCGATTGTAGCCAAACCTGTGCCGTGTTTCCTCCCTTGAGATCCAGAGCTGCACAACCTGCTGAGAAACATTCGATATTGGATGACATAAGTTAAATAACATGATTACAAATCATTCAGACTATTTGAATAAAAACATCAAATATAAATCAATATAATTTAATAAAACCGATTAGATTTATTATAGTTATTTATAGTATAAACAAATAGAAATAATATTTTAAGTAACTAAAACTATCCACAATAATGAGAATAGTTATTGTCTTTTATTCTAAACTAATATAATAACATAGTTTTATCATATCAAACACACATTCAGTCATTTCACATGCTTTACATTATACAGTAAGGGGTAGTATATGCAATGCTGTACTATACCATGCTATTTTTTACTATACACATTTTGTTATTATGTTGTACAACCTGAATTCCAGAAAAGTATCCACAATAAAACAACAATAAACTGAGATAATTGTACATTTTTATCCACTAAATAAACTCATTTTAAATTTGATGCCTGCTACAGGTCTCAAAATAGTTGGGACGGGGCAACAAAGAGCTGAAAAAAAGCTATACATTTTTAAAAGATTCAGCTGGGAGAACATTTAGCAACTAATTAGTCTCTTAGAAGTAAAGATGGGCAGAGGCTCTCCAACCCGTGAAAGAGTGTGTAAAAAGATAGAATACTTTAAAAACAATGTTTCTCAATGTCAAATTTGCAAATCTCATCATCAACGGTACATAACATCATCAAAATATTTTTAAAAAAAAACTAAAAAAACACCCAAATGCCAAACACTTATAAATTCGATGCCCAGACATCTTCAAACTGTTTTGAAAAGAAGAGGAGAGGCTACACTATAATAAATACCCTGTCCCAAATATGTTCTATTGTAAATAAAATATTGACTCATGTGATTTAAAAGTCTTCGAGTTTTCATTTTATTCAAAATTAAACAACGTCCCAACTAGGGTTGAATTTGGGTTGTACTATTAATTTGTACTGTATTGTTCCCAATTTAAATGTACATTAATGTAAATTTTACTGTACTATACTGTGCTATGCTATCTGTTGTACTGTATTATACAAATCTATACTACAGTGTATATATGAATGCATTATGTAATTACAATTCTGTCTTTGTATGTGTCTTTTTCTGTCTAGATTTGTATTATGGGATGTTATTAAAAGTTAATGATGAGGTGTTTATAATAATGTTAGTTAACATCTGTAGTTTAAATCTTTAAATTCTGTAAATCTTGCAACAACTTTTAAAAATGATTAAAATATTATTTTTTTCTTTTATTAAAGGTTTAAAATAAAGACAAAAAAATTCTAAAAAACGACCTAAATGAGGTGTTTTTCTGCGTCTAAATGTTCCTGGTCCATAATCGCGTGCTGTCTTTCCTTCTCCATCTTTTTTTTTGCTCTCTGTCTTTCTGTGGTCAGGTTGAAAATAGGCCGCATTCGACTCGGCTCGGGCTCCTGCTCCAGTGTGCGATGTTTAAAATCCTGCCTACCCTGCCATTTGTGGCTGGAAGCGGCATTTTTCCTCTTTTAGTCATCCACACTTTGCCAACACACTGTAGCACACACTCCCCCCCCCCACACACACGCACACACTGAAACTCCATTTCCTGAGAAGCCTTAGTGCTGCAGATGTTATTATTATGGCCTATTTCTGTGGAAACTTGGTAAAATGAGCTGCCATTTTTATTGTAAGTGTGTATAAGAGTGTAAGGTTAGTAGGCGTTCTGAATGAGTGACCTCCGGAAGAAAGTGTGGGCTGAAACACATGAAAGCACACCTTGTCCTTGACGCTGAAAAATGTCAGTGATGCGGGACAAAGCCTTACTTTGATGTAAAGGTGAGCAAAGAAGAGAGCACAGCAATGGACAGACGTACAAGGGGGAGGGGAAACGGGGGTCATTTGAGCTGAGGCCAAGGAATTCAGAGGTTGAATGGCTATGTCTCATTCCTGAGAACATCTTTGGCAACCGAGATGAGACAAGAGAAGGAGGGAGTGTGACTTTGAATAACTAATCGGGCTGCGCCAGTTGTGTTAACATCTACAGTAGAAAACTAAAAGCATGTTTCAGCAAAAAAACCAAAAACAAAACAAACAGCGGTACATCATATCATACTGTAGCACAGGTTCATATTAATATATTCAATGTAATACATATCATTTCCATAGCAATAACTAACTGTCTACTATAACTTAATCAATAATCATCATTTATCTGATAAGACTTTTTCTAAGGTGATGTTTTTCAGTGTCAGTGCTTTAGAACATTAACTAAAGTGGATAGATAGACAGACAGACAGACAGACAGACAGACAGATAGATAGACAGACAGACAGACAGACAGACAGATAGATAGATAGATAGATAGATAGATAGATAGATAGATAGATAGATAGATAGATAGATAGATAGATAGATTATTTTCTGTCTGTCTGTCTCTTTGTCTGTGTATGTTGAGGATAAACGAGTTAGTGTTTTGAAACACGAGAAGATGAAGTTAGACAAAAAGCCCCAGTGGACTCGACACTTCAACACCTCCTCAGTGTGTTTCACTCCTGACAGACAAACGGTTTCTATAGACACACTGAATGTATCTATGTGTGTGTGCTTACAAAATATATATATATATATGTATATATATATATATATATATACATAGTTTTGTTTTTAAACACACACTATATATATATATATAAAATAAATATTGTATAATTAATAATTTGAAAGTAATAGTTAATGAGATAATATATATATATATATATATATATATAGATATAGATATATATATCTATATATATCTATATCTATATATATATATAGATATAGATATATATAGATATATATATATCTATATCTATATATATATATATATAAAACAAGTGGACAACAGTTAATGAGTATTTATATACAGTGTATATATGACAAGTGGATAACGGCTATTTCTGTATTTACTTTTTTTTTATTTCTCATTATATGTTTCTTTATTTATTTCTGTACTTTATCATCTATTTGTTTAATTTCAAATATATTTTTTGCATTGTTCTTCTCGATCATTTACTTTTTTTTTGTTCTTTTTTTCTTTGTTGTCTTGTCTTTACAGTAAGATAATGAGGCTAAATACGTCACAGTGTCTCTGTGCTTTCATTGGTAGGTTGATTCCTAATTTGGGAAACAGAAAACCTGGTTTCTATGGAAACACTAGGAATGTTGCTTCGGATGTTTGTGGGCTGTGGTATCAATAAATAAATGATTTATCTAACAATAAAAAACATTTAACAGTTTCATTTTATTTTATTTTATTTAAATTCCACTTTGTGATCTTGCATTACAGCAAACATACAGTAGTCCATGGCAGGAAGGTGTCTCATTACTCCACATCTCCTCCCAGACACCAGCTTCAGCCAGGGATGCCAGCTAGGCATTTATCCTTCTTTTAGCATCTTGGTGACTTTTTCATGTTTAGTAAACACCATCTGCTTTGCTTTTCATTCTATTGTGCACTAAATTATTTCGAAACGAAAATACAAACAGTAGACAAGAGATCTTTTATTAACATGAATATTATTTCACTTGTAAAGGTTCTAGGCAGGAGAAAGGAATTGAAGATATTCAGTTAAGCCAGACATTCAAAGATAAGAGAAGGGTTGAATTGCAATATTTTACATATAAAAGATTACGTTCCGTTAAAACTTTTGTCACAACACAGAGAATCAGGTGAGGAACCATTTGGACAATCGGTCTGTGGTCTCAAAGCGCCCGAGCAAAGGGGTCTAAACCGATTAATCTTTAGAAAATTAATCAACTATATTGTGTGTTTTTAACCAAATAATGGATGTAATGCGGACACTGCTTTATATCAGATATAGAACGAATTAAAAGGTTGAATTTGATGTTTTTTGCCTATCAAATCATATTAGTGGTAGTTCATTGGTTAAGTTGTTCAAGGTAAAGGATTCCCAGCACCACCAAGTTGTGACTTCTGGGCCCCTGAGCAAGGCCCTTAACCCCAAATTGAGTTGGATAAGGGCGTCTGCCAAATGCCATAAAAATGTAAATATTTAAACAAATAAATGTAAAATACATTTTAGCGAACTACACCGAGTTAAAAAACCTAAAACAGTAATGATCATACAGCAGGTAAATTAACTTATGTACTCATTATTGTAAAAAAAAAAATCCATTTTTTTTGCACTTGCATACCTGACTTCACTGGCAACAGCCAAAAATCCGCGTAAAACTGAAAGATCTGGCAACTCTTGGACCTAGCTCTTTGGTGCTTCATAAAGACCTGGCAACCTTGTGGAAGCCAATCCCTCTCAGCTGCAATGGCTTACTAGTTTGGAGCAGAATCGCAAACGCAGTTTCGAGTGACTAAAGCCGGAAAAACGGAGAGAGGAGTTTGGGTGGATCACTGAAGGTGTACAGGAAGTGTATAAAGAAGGAGCAAAAGGGAGTTTTAGGGGGTAAATCTGTGGATCTGGGGTTCGGATGTGCGCTCGGATCAACCTGTTGGATTTGAGAAGAAGAGGAAGGAGAAGCTCTTCATTTCTCATTGTGGAGGTGATGCTGGAGCTGAAGATCTCCACACTTTAAGCTGTGACTGGCTTTTTATTGTGTAAAGGTGAGTTAAACACTCGGAACTTCAGCTTTAACTCGTCGGGAGCTTTTCATAGGCTGTCCTGCACCGAGGAGTAAAAGAGTTAAACAGCAACCTGCTGGTTAAAAAAAAAATACCACAAAAACACTCCGGTATGTGAGGTCTGATCAGAGCTTTGCTCACCTTTCTGCAAGTTTGGTAGAACTTTTTCTTCTAATTTAGAGCTTAAATACTACTAATGTTACTATGAATTGAGCAGCTGGAAGATCAGATCTCTTTTTTTGCCATTAAGTCTATCTTCTAAATTTTGTTTGTAATTGAAACACTTTGTAAACCCTCATCCCAACATCTAGTCAATGTACAGCCTTTAGTTGTATTTAAGGTTTTATTCTATTCTATTCTATTCTATTCTATTCTATTCTATTTATTTATTTATTATTTAACAGAATTTTAGGGATAAATGAAGGATCCATGGTCACGTTTAGAGCTTTTGGAGTATGTTATTCCTTGGGATCGTATTAGAAAACTACCATCACCATGTGGAAATAGAAACTTTGCATCGCCTCTCAATAAAACTAGCTAGAGGATAAAATGAGACCTTTTTATACTATTAGCATTTATTTTTTATTTAAAATATATAAAATGTTACAACATTTACTGTCTGTGTTGCATCATTTAGCTTTATAGCCCTGATCGAGTTCTTGAAAGTTACATTTTTATCGTTTATAGTTATAGCTTTTTTTCCTCTGTTAAGTTTATTTTAAAGTTAAAATAAGTTTTAATTACTAAAACAAAGCTTTATTAAGCACTTTTACCTCTCCAGGGTCTATTTGTAATCTCGGATGCCACCACCACTATGTTTCAAGCCCAAATGATTCACTCTTTAAATCATTCCTTCTTTCTGTGATTTCTTTGGCTACTGTTATTATTCCAGGGAGGTTTATTTCTATTTTTGTTATTTTTTTTTTATCAAGGTCACCAAATAAAATAATCAGGCTTCGATGTGATAGTGTGGACTTGCACCTTACTTTGACCTCGTGAGTGGATTTATCAGGAAGAACGATGCAATACATGTTGCGTAGTGTGGAAAATGATCTCGTTTAGGACAAGATGCTGTAACTTTGACGTTTTAGCCCTTTAGCAGCTTGTGTAACATTTTTGTAGAAGTGATGATGCAATATTAAAATTGTGTTAAACTTGTATTGTAATGCACTTACGGTTTTGTTTTTTTTTTTTTCCTTCCTAGAAAATGTTTTTCGGATGTTAACATGGTATTTTTTTTTCAGTGTTATTATAAAGTAGAAAACGCTAAACAAAAAGTAAATCTGAAATAGTATATTTGAAATTGTACAGAATATACAAAAATGCAGGTTATTAAGCAGGTTATTAAGCATGTAAAAGGAAAAACCCCAGCATTGTTTGTTTTTAATCAAAAGTAATTGATATAAATTTGAGCTTATTTTTTATTCGTCTTTGAGCTCTATTAGAACCTTTACATGCAGTTATATATTTTTTAAAGTGAATTTACTCATGACTCCTTTGTTGAGATCCTCAAACAAAAAAAATGTTTTTAAACTTTGTTTTACTTTTTTTTGGGGGGGGAAATGATGTTCCAGATTGATGCTTTCGTTTTTTTTTGCGTGTCTCCTTTTGTAGTCCTGGAATCTGAAAGGCAAATCATCTGGATTTAAAAATGTTTAGCACACCCACACACACCCACACACACACACACTTAAGCTTTTTTGAAAAGGTTTGTGTGTCAGAGGTTTGACTCAGCACATTTTTCAGTCCCTAAATCAGTTATTGTGATTTACTGTGTGTCAAACCGTTTTTCCGTTCAGTCTCATAACTAATCATAATGTGTGTAAATTTGGTATTTAGTTTAAAAGCAAAATTTATAGACTTTATTTGTGAACCGTGTGTCATTTTTTATTAGTTTCAAAACGTTAATGTTTTCTTCATGCAAATTTTGTAAAAAGTTTTAAACAAAATTTTTTTTTTTTTTTTAGCAAATTATTTTGTCTTTCTTTCGTTTTTATCCATTTATGGTTACATCTAATGTTTTGGAACATGCAGGAAATGAGTCGGTTCCTATTCTCATTTATACTACAGCAGCTAGAAACAATCAAGTCTCTGTCTCTCTGTCACTTTCTCTTTATCTCTCTCTCTGTCTTGCTGCCTTCCATCTGTCTGTCCTTTCACTCTGTCTCTACAGGTATATCTATCTGTTCATCTCTGTCTTTCTCTCCCTCACTCTCTATTTTTTTTCCTCTTGTTTGGTTTTATGCTAATGGAAATGCTGTCTCTCCACAGAGGTGTGTGTGTGTGTGTGGTGTGTGTGTGTGTGTGTGTGTGACGTTCACTCTCAGCAGGATTCTGCACTTTTCCATTCCATCCCTCGCTCCTTCTCGACCTTTAGCTCTTCTCATAACTCGTCTCTGTCCGGGTTGCTAGCCGCGGGTTTTGCCGTCTGTGTTCTTGTGCCTCCGTTACGGTGCTTTAATTGACGTCTTTTCTGTTACCTGTAAAACTTTCTCACGTGTCAGATTCATGTCATAATGATATTTTTCGGTATTTATCTGTTAAGCTAAGGATTAGGTGTTTATATGAAGCATTAAATTTATAAATATGATCAAATCAATCTCTGTGCCCTGTTCTATCCTTTTTTTTTTTTTTTTTTTTTTTTTTTGGTCTTTTTATTTATCAGTGATTTTTGACGTTGAGGAGTTTTCTAAGATTTGACATAGAAGTTGTTTTTTTGAAGCGGCTCTCTTGAGGTTTCTCTGAAGATTTTAATGAAGACCTCTGTGACCCGACGTCACCTAAACCTGTCCATGAGGGACGGGTTTATTATGCTTTTCTCTCTCTTATCCCCATAACGCTCTGCCACCTGTCGACACCAGAGCAACAGACAAACTAAAGCGTTTCAGTTTATACCCTTTAAAAATTCTTTTTTGTTTTCTTTAAAGAGTCATCAAAACATTATACGGAGGTTACCACAACAAGCTGCAAATTTTATTTAAGACAATCTCATTAAACACCATAGTTAATTCTAGTTTCTAAATCTTTTGCAAGAACACAAACTAACTCGTTTTGTAAACCTTTTAATAGATATAAACTATGACACCATTTCTTAATAAACAAATCACAAATAGTATCAGTTGCTGTGGTGCAGTAAGAAGGACGGACATGTAGTTGAAGGAAAAATATTCTGATTATGTGACCAAAAAAAAAAAAACCCAAATGAAATTAGCATTTGTGTTTAGCTTAGCTAGCTTGCAAAAATGTTGGCAAAGTTAGCACAGCTAACCTGAAAAATAAAGCTGATTAAAGCTATATATTGTATGTATATTTTCTTAAATAATGCAATATTTAGTTAAAAAAAATTTTTATGATACCTAATAATAACTTTAATGCCTAATGGAGTGTCTTACAAATATGGTACTAGCATTAGCTTTGTTAAAGCTACAAATAAGAGAAGAATAAATATTGGAACTGAACTTTCACTGTGGTGAAAATGATTGGATAGTAAAATAATTAAGATGGTCAATGCTAGCAAACATCAGACTGAAAGCAATTAGCTAGTTTTTAATCTTAGCTGACTTTAATTCTCTATACAGAATTACATGTTTTATTAAACTGTTTTGAACTTTCGCAGTATAAAAGCAGAAGATTTAAGGATTTACATGACTAATGTAGCAGAAAACATTTCTGCACACTAACCCTAATCAAACACACCTGAACTCGCTTATCTTGCTAAGTGTACATGAAACTTGCAGGGAGGCGTGTCGAGACATGTTGGAGCTAAACTCTACAGGACACTGACTCTCTAGGACTGAACCCTGACCAAGTGTGTATATTTGTACGGCGCTAACAATTGCCGCAGGTCATTTATACTCTTAAGGTAAAAGTTGCTGTGAGTGTGAACAGAGCTGTGCAGTGAGAATGTTCACCACGACTGCTGCTAATAGTACAAGCTAAAACTTGTACAAACTGAAGGATCGTGTGTGTTTTCTTTTTTTTTTTTTTTTTTTTAATTCACTCTAATCCGAGATATTACTGTGTACTCTCTCTCTCTCCTCTCTCTCTCTCTCTCTCTCTCTACTCCCTCTCCTCTCTCTCTCTCTCTCTCTCTCTCTCTCTCTCTCTCTCTCTCTCTCTCTCTCTCTCTCTCTCTCTCTCACACACATGCACACACACTCACTCGTCATGTTTAGACAGATGCACCAGCAGGCTTTGTGGGCTTTTTGTAAATCCTGTTTTCACACAGCCTTGACTTGGACTTGGACTCTGACTCATTCCTGTGTCTGTGTTTCTAAAGCTGCAATGACATTTTCGGGCTGTTTGTCCGTGCAGTAGAGACGCAAATCCAAGACAGGGAACAGCTTAAGAGCGGATGTAGAATGTAGGATCAGTCGGAAGACACTCCTGTATGTTAATTTATATACAGGGTGAGGTGTGTCTCTCAGCTGCTTCTGTTCTCATTCTGCTCCTTTTATACTTCATAAATGTTCTATTTCCTGACTTGAGACAAGTCATTTGCCTCTATTTCCTGTTTATAGTCTTTTTTTTTTTTTTTTTTTGCCTTTTCCCCAATCACTCTTGCTGTGATTTGATTTTTTGTTGTTGTTGTTTTCTTAGTTTAGTGTTTTCTAATGTGACTCTTAGACTACAGGAATCTCCTGTCCTGAAAATGTCTTAAAAACTTTCCCACAGTTTACAGTAACCCCGGAGACTCCTTTTTGAATTGTTGAATAAATATCTTACTTGTAGGTAAAAATGTCGCCATAGCAACCATTCCGCACCCATTTTAGTGTGGACATCCTGTGTGTAAGTTGTTACTCTGGAAACAACAGCCTGTGATTGACAGCTGCAGATCTCTGGAGAACCGCTGAAGCGATCTTGGGGACAAGGCCGTGATTCTTCGGCGCTGCTTTAAATATCCTGCCCCTTTCTGTTTCCTCTTTAAAGACTTTCAGGCTTTTAATAATTGCAAATGATCTTAGCAGCTCCGCCTACACGCTTGCACTGATGACGAATGAAATGTAACTTTTAGAAGCGTTACTAAACTGAACTAAACCAAGTGTGTGTGGATGAGGATGACTCGTGTCTGTGGTATTCAGAACAAAACAGCAGAAGGAGTGCAGATCATCTGGAGGAAAGCTTGGTGTGTGTGTGTGTGTGTGTGTGTGGAGACAGAGGCGTGTGTCTCTGGAGGATTGGTTTTCCTGATTCTGATCTCTGAGAATACAGGATGGTGCTGCATGTCTGTAGATTAAAAAGAACAAGTTGTGTTTATTCTTCTGGAACCCTTGTTGTTGAGTCAGAGCTCTGTTGCGTTGTTGGTGTGTTGAGCCAGCGTTCACATCAGCAAGTGAAGAAGCGGTGTGGTCCATATTTTCACCATTATAATATAACCAATAATAATCAGTAGGTTGGTGAGGCAGCCTGAGCGCAAGACAAATGGAGGCTTCAGCTGAGAGCAGAACAGGCTAAGAGGAGGACAACCAGTCAGTGAGGACAAGAGTGAGACAGCCAGGAAAAAAGACCAAGAGTGAGACAGCTAGGAAGTAGGACCAAGAGCAAGACAGCCAGAAAGCAGGACTGTAAGAATACCCGCCAGAGAGCAAGACAGCCAGTGAGTGAGATGGCCAAAAAAGCGGGACTGTGAGCAGGGCAAAAACAGAGAGGGGACGGGGCAATAATAAATAGTCCATGTTCTTGATAGACTCTCATTGTTTTGTGTGTGGAATTAATTGATGACCTTTACTGTTCAGGGTTCTGGGAATCTTTCCACTCTTCATTCAGTAGAATTTTTAACTCTTAAAGCTGCATCAACATGAAGATTCTGCACTCATTCGGGTACCAGATGCACACGTTACTAGAAATGTTATAGATATTAGTTTAATAAATGCTCAGAGTTTTCCAGGTTTGGAAATTCTTCAATGTTGAAATGAGTGTTTTGATGTCATCGCTGTAAAAGCCGCATCAAAATATCGAAAGAGAACTTGCGTTACCTGTAACCAAAATTGTCAAAGTGTTTATGAGCAATATTTATTCAAACTTAATCAGGTAATGACCGTTTTTTACTTGTTCTGTATACAAATAAGGTGTTGGGTAAAATAACAAATCCAAACGATTGCCTGAAACAATTTCTTGTCACGGCCGTATAGACTATAAGATCATAGTTTTAAAGTCTTACCCTGTCTTCCCTAAAAAATCTCTAGTGATGTTATGAAGCTTGGTAGATGTTGGACCTGGTGTTTTCTTCTGTTTGGTCCACGCTGTACACAGGAAGACGTGTTTTCCGCTCAGTCGGATTAAATCCCTTATAGCAAACTCTTTCTGATCCTGTCTCTATGGGACGTCCCGGGTATTCGAACTGCCTCGGTGGGGTTTTTATGATATTCTGACCTCGCCGCCATGCAGACTGGTTTAAAATCGACTTGGCTGGTAGTGTCAAGCTTTTGAGCCGATTAACTTTTGCACTTCATCATTTTGCCCCAGGGGCTACTGGAATTCCCACCATATGCCAAAGAAATTGGAGATGGGCCGATGTTAGCGGAAAGATCTGGATTACATATGTAAAGCAGGATTTGATTTTGGAACAGCTTGGAAATAATGCAGTGTCACATGGTCTCACGTTTGTCAAAGCTTTAGCTGGACTGAAGAAAGTCTGGACTCATTGGCTTGTAGGGCTGAGATTAGGCATCATGTGATGTGATAGGACTGTGAAAACCTCAAGGTTCTTGTGATCTTAAAAATAAAACATGACTTGGGGAAAATAAATAAATAAATAAATGGATACTTTGAAACAAAGTTGTTTTTCTGCATAGCAGTCAAACTCGACAAGGTTTATTTTACCTATGAAAACTTTTTTATTTATAATTAATAAAATCTGCTTAAAATGCATCTACTTCTTCCAGTTCAGGTTTTTTTTTTTCTTTTTAAGAATCGTCTCTAGTAAAGTTTTTACTAGATCACCAGATGCGTGTGTGTTTTCTCTCCTCAGGCACCATGCACGTGTCTCTAGCTGAGGCCCTGCAGGTTCGAGGAGGTCCTCTGCAGGAGGAGGAGGTTTGGGCTGTGCTGAATCAGACCGCCGAGAGTCTGCAGGAGCTCATGCGCAAAGGTGAATGTCTTGATCATTATTACAGAAAATCTGTAAAATAGCAGCTGAATTGCTAATATTCCCTGAATCAGCCTATAATTAGCGCACTAATTATGGCATGTCAGAGTATTTCAGGGTGCCAGCTTGTGCTGGTCTTTATTTGCTCTTTCCTTTTTTTTTTCTCCTCTTATCAGATTTTGTGTTCTGAGAAATTTTTGCTTCTTCCTGTTCTCCTGGTTCCTCTGGTCTGTGTTTCTGAAGGTTTTTACTGATGCACTGCTCTAATTTTCCTAATTACTGTCCCTGTCAAAAATTCTGCTGTGGTAAATAACACAGGGCTCGAAAAACCTGGCAAAGGAAATCCATTTCTGTTTATTGGCAGTGTCTGGCTGGAAATACTTATCAAAGCGGCCTCAGTTTCACATATGCTCGTGGACTTAACTGGCAATGCGCTTGACGTCTGATGTTAAATTGGAATCCTGATCTGCTGCATTCCATCCAGCTAAACACTAAATGCTTTAATGTTGATCCTCTGGCACTTTTATTCAATTGCAACAGTTTGCACCTCCCTTGGTTTCGGCATGAGGTCATGAGAGTTACTGCAAAAGTAAACTAGGCTTCCTTTATTTTTTTGTATTTAAATGGCAAGTTTATATATATATATATATATATATATATATATATATAATATATATATATATACACACCACACATATAACCCACACAAACACACACATATACATACACACACACACACACACACACACACACACAAACACACACACACACACATCACACAACTCTTTAAGCATACACTGACTTTTACATTGACTCACTTGAACAATAAAAAAGGAGAAAGACAGTAAGACAGGTGAAAAACATGAGGGAGACTGTGTTATGGGGACAGGAGGGACGCTGTGAGGCCTAAAGAGAAGCAGTCAGACAGGAAAGAGATAAGACAGACAGTAAAGTAGCCCATGTATAAAGTAAAATAAAAAGTGGGGGCATGAGGGATAAGAGGGTGGGAAGACAGAAAGGAGACAGGACATAAGGAAGAGGTGGTGCAGGGGAGAGGCATAAAGGAAATAGGAAGACAGTAGGGGGACCGTAAATAGTAAAACAGAAAGGAAACAGTAAAAGAGGGGACAGGAGTGACAATGTGATATCATTAGAAAGAAAAGTGGACAGTAAGACAGGAAGTAGACAGGGCATGAGGATGGCAAATGACTTGGGGCAGGAGGAAGACTAGGAGTCAGGGAAACACAAAGAAGGTGGGGAGATGGTACAACAGAAGAGACACAAGGGGGTGGAGACAGGACTGGTGAAGTGTGACAGTAAAACAGATGGAGGGCAGTTAGAAAGTGAGACAGTGGACGATTTGATTTCCTCTTGGCCCTCAGCCACTTGGTTTGGATGATAATTAGTCCTCCTGCCTCAGGGTTTTTTTTGTGGTGGTGTTAATAACTGTAACCAAACAAAAGAGGTTAGGAGACTCAAGAACTTAAACATGATATTGATAGGAGACCAGGGGACAGCAAAACAGAAAAGAGGGTGACAAAAAGACGGGTGGGACTATGAGACAGGAGAAAGACAGTAAGACCGAAAAGACACAGTGGGAGAAGGGACAGGAGGGATGCTATGATAGCAATAGGATGACAAGGGGACACTGGGAGAGTAGAGAGACAAGACATTTGGGGGGCAGTAAGACATAGGGCAGAATGGAGACAGCAAATTGGTTAAAGAGGAAAAAAAAATTAGAAGATGGTAAGACAAAAGGGAGACGGGGTGGAGACTGGCATGAGGAAGTGTGACAGTAAAATAGATAAGAGACAGTGGGACAGTAAACGATTTGTTTTCCTCCTACCCCCAGTTAGTTGGTTTGGATGTCAATTAGTACTCCAACCTTGGGGTTTTTGTGGATGATGTTTTAAATGCATCATAGTGAGGCAAAGGAAAGGACAACTGTCCTCTGTCCTAGTCTCACACATCATCTTAACAGGCCACTGGGTCTCGCAGAAAATAGCTGGTAAATATTTCTTCTCTAAGCAGAAAATGTTGCCTTCTTTTGTGTTTTGCTAAGCAGACTGTGGTATTCCACTCATTCCCAGGACTCCAAACTCTTAGTTCTGCTAATATCATGAAGAAGTTCAGCGTAACTAACGAATGATGTTGTGTTAAAAACAAAATCCACAGAGGAAGCCGCCTTCAGCGCTTCTTTACTTGGGAGCGTTTACGCTAAATTTAGCTCAGTACATCGCCAAATGAAGCCTCATCATCCAGCCAGCTGGATAAATAAATATCCTGTAATCACAGGGATTCATTAGCTGAAGATGATGTTGGGGACATGCTAGCTGTTTGTGTCGTTAGCAGGAAAACTAGCGAATTAACTGCTTGACACTCGTAATATTTAGAAGAATATGTGCATTACAGGATTCCCAGAGTCGCTCTGACTGAGAGTTTACTGACTGCGTGACTCATCGTGTTTTGGACTTTTAAGGTCTCTGAGGTCATTTCTGAATGAAGTCTTTTTTTATTTTATCTCCTCGAGCTGGAGGCGGATGATGATTGCATCTCTCTCTCTCTCTCTCTCTCTCTCTCTCTCTCTCTCTCTCTCTCGCTCTCTCTTTCCTCTTTTCTTCTTCTTATTTTTTTTCTTTTCTCTTCTTTCCTTTTTCTACTCTCTTTTCCCCCTCCAGCTCTTCATTTTTCTTCTTTTTTTTGCCTTTTCTATTATGTCTTTTGCTTTATTCCTCTTTTCTTTATTTTTTTCTTTTTCCCCTCTCCTGTCTTCTTCATGCTGTGTGGTTTCATCTAATAGTCCCAGTTTTATATGTAATTCAGTTTGAGTAACTGTCGGTTTTTGCTGAATAGTGAATTTTAGATGCAGAATTCAATGCCATGTTTCTTTTTTTCCCCTCTTTTTTTTTTCCCCCCTCAGAGGTCCTGCTATGGTCATTTCGCCGCCACAGGAAATGTGGGTTTACATGTTAAATTCCAGCAAGTAAAAGCTGCAATACATTAACTTCACCCTCTGTTTTTGGGTGTTTTCTTCCGCACAGTGTTTAAAGGCGGGAAATAGATAATGAGAAGCTGCCCTTCAATCTGTCCTTCTCTGTATATTTCAATCCGTTCTGTGCCAAAATGATAGTGAAAACGCCACGGCCTTGCTAACAGGATTTTTGTGGTCTAACATGCTGCTTACATGAACTATAAGGTTTTAGTGCTAACTAACCGGTTGAAGCGGTGGTATGTGTAACCCCCACCAGCACCACCATTTTCCCGGTAATTTTATCATTAGGTACACTTCATTTGTTTCTGTTTTTCTTCCCCTGCAGACCCGAGCGCCCTAGGCTTTATCATCTCGCCTTGGTCTCTGCTGCTCATGCCTTCTGGAAACATCTCCTTTACCGACGAGAATGTGACTCAGCAGGACCTGAGGGCGTTTACTGCCCCAGAGGTGCTCGAGGGCCTCAACTTGTCATCGCTCTCTGATATGGAGAAGGTACTGTGGTTGTAAGAGGTGCCATTGTCAGATTCTCGTTCTCCTAGATTTTTCCAGAGTGATGTGACTCTTGTGGACAGGGAAAGCAACAATGCGTAGCTGACCAATGTTAGTCACTTTATTTGTTTTTACTGTCTGGGGCATATAAGTAAAATAGAAATAGAATAAGAATAGACTAACAGTATCGACATACAAACCCCAAATCCAATGAGACCTGTTTAAAGCGTAATTAAAGCAGAATACACTGACCTGCAAGTCATTGTTGACCCATAATTTACTGAAAACACCACAAAGACAAGTTATGTAATGTTTAAACTGATAAACTTTACTGAGTTCTGCAAATGTGTATTTATTTTGAATTTGATGCCTGCAATCCATTGTATAAGATCTGGGACAGGGGCAGCAGATGATGTGTGAAGTTGGGCACCGCTCCAAAAACCACCTGTTTAGAACATTCTACAGGTGAATGAGTTAATTGGAAACAGGTGAAAGTCGTGATTAAGCCTTTTGGTAATCCTTCTTTTAATTTTCCCATTCTTTACAAACAAGGATGGGGCGCGGTTCACCAGTTTGTAAACAACGACATGAGCAAATAGTCCAACGGTTTAGGAACACCATTCCTCAACGTTACAATGTTATTGGCTGTAGATGAGAAAATACTTTAAATTGTAAGAGTCTGAGAATCCGGAGAAATCTCTGCACATAAGCGACGAGGCCTAAAACCAACACTGAATGTTTGTGACCTTCGAGCCGTCAGGTGGAACTGCATTAAAATTAGACATCATTCTTTGAAGGATATTACTACACAGGCTCAGGAACATTTTGGAAAACCATCATCAGTTAACACAGTTCATACATGATCTACAAGTACAAGTTAAAACTGTACCATGCAAAGCACAAGCCATACAAGCCATACAAGCCATACATCCAGAAACACTGCCGGCTTCTTTGCCAGTTTAAGCTCATCTGAGATGGACTGAAACAATATGGAAAAGTGAGCTGTGGTCTGTTTTTGGAAAACATCCATGTTATGTCCTTTGCGCTAAAGAAAATAAAAGGACCATACAGCTTGCTATTAAAGCCAAATATAAAAGCTAGTTATGGTATGGGGGTGTGTTAGTGCCCATGGCATGGGTAACCACTAATACAGTACATACAAGTTTTTCGAGCAAAATATGCTGCCATCCAAGCTATGTCTTTTTCAGGGACGTCCCTGCTTATGCCAGACCACATTCTGCATATGTTACAACAGCGTGACTTTGTAGTAAAAGAGTGTGGGTACTAGACAGTCCACACCGGTCTCCCAATGAAAATGTGTGGCCTTCATAAAGCGCAAAATACGGCAGCACAGACCCCGGACTGTTAGGCAACTAAAGACATAAATTAAGCAAGAATGGGAATAAATTCCACCGACTAAACTGCAACAATTAAGTGTCCTCAGTTCCCAAACGCTTATTGAGTGGGGGGGAAGTGGTAGTGCAGTGAGGGGGTTTGAATAAAGGTGTTGTGTTAAATTAGTGCAACCAATTACCACTGCCGGGCCCCTGAGCAAGGCTCTTAACCTGGGAAGTGGTGGCTTAGTGGTTAAGGTGTTGGACTGATACCAGAACGACTGGGGTTCGATGCCCTTAACCCAAGATTGCTCAGTTGTATAAATGAGATAAATGTAAGTCGCTCTGGATAAGGGCGTCTGCCAAATGCTGTAAATTGTAAAAGAGAAGGTGATGTAAAAATACAGTGAGTGGTAAAAATACCCCTGTTTTAGCTCTTTTTAAACGTGTGATAGGAAACAAATTAAAAATGACTGAATATTTACAAGAGACAATAAAGTTTATAACCCGTCCTTGTGTAGTTTTCAGATAAATATGAGTCAACAAGAATTTGTCATTGTATTCTGGTTTTATTTACTTTTTTACACAATGTAGAACACACATTGTCTTTCTCTTTTTATCTCTCTTTTTATTTCTCTCTCTCTCTCTCGCTCTCTCCTCTCTCTCTCTCTCTCTCTCTCTCTCTCTCTCTCTCTCTCTCTCGCTCTGGCCTTCAGTAGCTTTAGCTTATTCCACCTCACAGCCAGTGGCTTTGAAACAGAGACTTTCACAGAGATACAGTATGATTAGCATTAATTTTACTAGTCATTTAGTTTCGTTCCTTTTGTTGACATGAACACAGACAGACACACACGCACACACAGTGCAGTGTAGTATTTCAGGACAGGGTTTTAAACCTTGTTCTTTCATAGCTGAGTAAAAGAATCTGCTGCATTCTTTCACAAACCAAAGAATGCGGCTTTGCTATTCTTTCCTGCAGCTATGCCAACTTACTCTCTCTCTCTCTCTCTCTCTCTCTTGTTACTCAGTCTCTTTCACTTTTTCAGTGTCTCTATCTCTCTCTGTCTTTCACTCTGTTTCTCACTTGCTCTTTATCGCTCAGGGTAGACAGATTGAGTTGCTTTATCACATCCACTGTACATCTGATGCCTTGTGGAAATGCAGGGATTTTTCCTGAGCTGTTTGTTTGTGTTTCTGACAGATGCACATGTACTCACTGGGCATGACTCTGTTCTGGGGGGCCGATTATGAGATTCCTCAGAGTCAGGTACAAAAATCATCATAAAATAAGAGACATTTCTTGCATTTTTATTACCTGAGCAGGTTAACAAGAACACTGTAATAAAACACATTTCACAAAACATTCATCTACTAAAAGTGTGTGTGTGTGTGTGTGTGTGTGTGTTAGCCGATAAAGCTCAGCGAGCACCTGAACAGTATTCTGCTGAAGATGTGCGAGGACTCAACTCTGACTCGTCTCTCCGCCCGGTCTCTCCTGGACGTCTGCAGCACACACGTCCGAAACTCTACGTGTGACCCTTCCTTTTCATACGTGCGTAAACTGGTGCGTCTGGTCCTCGGCAGTCTGTCTCAGGTACACTTAACGCCACGTCAGGTCTCCATCTGCACTTTACACTTCTTTCACTCTTGTTTTTGTGCTCTGTAAAGCTGGATCTCGTGTGCTTTGAGGTTAACTGACGTTTCAGGGTTTTTTTTTCCTTTATGTAGTTTTTAATTGTGTTTAAAGATTGTCTAAGGCTCTGTGTGTAATCACGTACTCCTTGGGTATGTGTAACACTTAAGTACTACTTCCTGACCGTTAAAAAGTAAATTTTTTTAGTTAGCATGAATGAAATGTGGATTTATTACATTCGCCGTGTTGATATTGATGCAACAAACAACGTCACAGCAGCCTGAATTTAAAGATGGATAATGTTTAACCTGTATGATCTTAAACCAATGCAATTTAACTACCATTTTACCACTTTGGATCCACCGGCAGCCTCATGGGATATTGACGTGTCCATCAAATGTGTATTTCAAAATTCAGAAACACTTCCCATACTGAGGATTTGGACATTTTGCTTGTCTTGTAGTCTTTGTTTTGAGTCAAAAAGAACACAGTCCTCGTAGAGACTTGGTATGAAGCATGAGCACTGATGACGAACCTGTGGTGTCATAGTGTCTCACTGCACCTGTGGCTAATCGGAGGCCTCTGGGGGTGGGGTGGGGGAAGCTGAGCTATCATTCACATGCTACTCCGCTCTTTCACCTGTTGCTCCACACCTCAACAGTTTGCCAGTGTATTGGGGCCGTTGACATAAGCAAGAAAAAACAGCACATACACACTTTTCGCTCATACACAATAGGAGTAATTAAATTAAGCGTGCAAACGATGCAACATGTGGATGGCCCTTTATTCGGGCTGATTCACACACTCTCTCTCTTTCTATTTTTTTTTAATTTCTTCTCCTGCCCCTTCTCTTCCCCCACTGCCTCTCCTAGCTGTTGACCTTGGGTTTTTATTATTTTGGCATTCTTGACTATCATGCATCACTCTCTCACAATCTGCCTTTCTCATTAAATGCCCTTTCACATTCCTAAAACCACCCCCTCTCCACTTTTTTCTCTCTCTCTCACTAATCAATCACTCACTTAAGCTTCTCTCTCTCTCTCTCTCTCTCTCTCTCTCTCTCTCTCTCTCTCTCTCTCTCTCTCTTTCTGCCTCTGTCTCTCTTACACTGTCTTTCTCCCTGAATCACACTGATTCACTGACTTTCTTTCTTTCTTTCACTGTTATTTTCTACTTTTATTCCCCCTTTCTCGAGCTCATTGACTCACACACTCTCTCTATCTCTTTATCTTCTTATCCCTCCCACCCCCACCTTACATTCTGCAGGTAAGATGCTGGTTTCCTTGGTAAAAATGATCTCTATCTCTCTCTCTCCTCCCTGTGTAGCTGGACGGTTTGCTGTCCCAAACGGAGAGAGACTCCCTGCCGGAGAGGAGTAAAGAGATCCGGGAGAGATTGCGGGGTAAAGGCTTACCTCCAGGTAAGAAAGGCTTCAATGATGAGAAAACAAACAAAATAAAAGTCTTTCTCTCACGCACACCACAGTTCCACCTAAACGGCGTACCACCCAGAACGATGTTTTAGTAACACCACACTACATGCACTGTATCAGCACTTTTTCACTGGGGTAAAAGTAAAGTGCCAAAAAAAAATACTTGTTTCTTTCTAATTGGCTGTCAGGATCTGTTGTTTTGAGACAAAAAAACTGTAATTAATGGTTAATAAAGCTAGGAAAAACAGTGTGTTATGTTGTGGAATGTTTTACGGAAGTTTACATTTTATAATATTGACACACCTATGGAGGAGCAGGAACAAAAAAAAAAAAAAAAAAAAAAAGAGAAAAGTTTGCTGTGAAAATCAGGGTTAGACATGCTGGATGGTGTTTATCAGAACAAGGACATGTGTTAAAATGTATGTGTGCTTTTGTTTTTATTATCTGTTTTTAATTTATTTAAAATAAATTAATAATGAATAAATATTATAGGTCAAATGTGGATACATATTTGGCAAGTGTTGTTTAAACAGTGCTAGGCCAAGCTAGTTTATGTTAAACTGGGCTAGTTACTATCTAATCAAGCCAGTTTATGTTGAACTGGGCTAGTTAGTATTATGTCAAGATAGATTATGTTAAACTGGGCTAGTTACTATCTTATCAAGCTAGTTTATGTTAAACTGGGCTAGTTACTATCTTATGTTTTGTTAAACTGGGCTAGTTACTATCTTATCAAGCTAGTTTATGTTAAACTGGGCTAGTTACTATCTTATCAAGCTAGTTTATGTTAAACTGGGCTAGTTACTATCTTATCAAGCTAGTTTATGTTAAACTGGGCTAGTTACTATCTTATCAAGCTAGTTTACGTTAAACTGGGGGCTAGTTACTATCTTATCAAGCTAGTTTATGTTAAACTGGGCTAGTTACTATCTTATCAAGCTAGTTTATGTTAAACTGGGCTAGTTACTATCTAATCAAGCTAGTTTATGTTAAACTGGGCTAGTTACTATCTAATCAAGCTAGTTTATGTTGAACTGGGCTAGTTACTATCTAATCAAGTTAGTTTATGTTAAACTGGGCTAGTTTCTGTCAGGTAAATCCAGTTTCTGTTAAAGGCTTTTTGTACTGATCATGTGAATGCTTCTTATAAAAACTCTAAATATTTTTCCCTTTAAAGGCCTTTATTCCATTTTTGTTTTTAATAAAATTCTTGCAGGGCCCAAAACCTGTTTGTCTTTATTGTTTTTGAAATAATGTGAGGAGGTTTTTTTTTTTTTTTTTTGTGTAAGATGAGATTTATTTACTGTTCGACTGCCAGGAATCCTGTTTGAACTTGTCTGAGCGGGGATGGCTCACAATTTGCATGTTCTTTTGCTTTGCACAGCGGTGACGTCCGAGTTCTGAATGGTGGTTGTGCTAATAGAAAGCTGTCAGTTCGAGTGGAAACGTGGTTCTGCAGTTTGGAGTGTGGCTCTGTAGTAACAGCCAGTCCTTCGTTGTTGAACTTTAATGTCTGGATTTATTTAACTTGTAAAATACAACATGAATGATAAAGCTTGAATGTTATATGATAGTGTTATTATAATATTTCTCTCGTCTTCAAACACAGTAATTTTTAGTAAATTTTTATATATTAATAGTTTATTTTTATTTAAAGGAATGTTTAAACAAACCAATAGTAAAACAGTCGCTCCAATATGGACATTCCACATAATAACCGTTACGCCTGTCACAAATCCCTGTGAACAAGCAATTGCTAAGGTGTTAGAATTTTTCCTAGCAGCCTTATGGCTACATTACTCTAAACATGTGATTTGTAGCTCTGCTGCTGTGCTAGTGGTATAAACTGTTGTGTAAAATGTAATATTTGAGATCTTAGATCTCTGTAGAAAGCTCTCGGGCGTGTTTTCTCACTGAGCTGTGTCCAGACACGCCATAACAAAACCGGCTTTCAAGATTGATTCTTCATTTCACTTGTTTTATTTTGTACTGTTACTACTAATAAAACGGATCTCTGGGGCCCCCAAAGTGCCTGGGTCTTTAGAATCGGCCTAATCTTCCTCCCTTAGTGGTTCCACGGCTTGTGCTCCCTGGTCTTTTTCAAAGGGGGTTGGGGAGCTGGAGCTGACGAGATTGTAAGCTTACCAGAAGATTGTGGGTTCGATTCTCAGCACCAGCAAGACCCTCAACCCCCTATTGCTCAGCTGTATAAATGAACAATGACAGTAATTAGGTGTATCTGCCGAATGCCATAAAAGTAGATGTATTCTTTCAGTTTATTAAACTGTAATAAGTAGTTCTAAACATTTTAGTAACGGTTTTATTATTCAATTAAAAGTAAGGATATGATCACTTTAATCAAATGCAGCTTGTGTGTTTCCAAAAAAATGTTTTAAACGCTTCAATTTGAACTTTATCATAATTAGACCAGGCTTGGTCCTTTAAACATCCGTCACTTAAAAACCAGACTGTTTGCCAGAAAACTGCAGTTAATGTAATTTTGAAGTAATTACGGAAAAATCTCGTTACTATTACAAACAACTATTAAAAATACACTAGAAAGTAATTATACATCTACAATTGCTATGACTTTCAACATTATAAATGTAAATTATTACCAGGAAATGTAACTATTCAACTTTAGACTTATTTATTTATAAAATCTAAAAAACCTCAGACGTTTTTTTAAAGTGCTTTACATATTAAGGATATGCCATACATTCGATAACTGTAAAACACCAATGAAATAATCGCCAAATTACAAATAAATGCAATTTAAAATTAAGAAGAGGTACCTGAAGAGGTGAACTATTCCATAAACGAGGAGCTGCAACAGAAAGGGGCCTGTCTTCCTTTGACTTTAATCCGGGTTTAGGGACGACTGTCTGAAATCTTGTTTGTGTGCCAGTCCATTGAAGCTCTTAAAAACATCTAGTAACTTTAACCAAATTCTAATTATATCATGGATGCTAATACTGTGGGTATACAAACGAATTCCCCAGTCCCAGTTAAAAGCCTGGCAGCAATGTATTGCGTTGAATAACTTGGATTCACCCAATACTAAATATGTTAAACGAATGAAATGGAAGTGGTAGCGCAGTGGTTAAGGTATTGGACTGCTAATTGGAAGATTGAGGTTCGATTCCCAGCACCACCAAGTTCCCACTATTAGGCCCCTTCCTGCAGAGACCTTTCTTCTTTCTCTTTTTTTTTTACATGTAACATACAGTCTTTTCTTTTACTTCAACAAGGGAAAAAGTAGTGCTTATAATTCCAGTTTGTAAAAGCTAACTTTAAACCTGTCTTCCTCCCCTCCAACAAAAAAACTGGTTATCCATTAAAATTTTGCACTAGTTTCTTTCAAACCGAATAAATTGTCATACTGACCGAATAACCGAGCTTGTCACTATAAAATTAGTTACTATAAACCAGTGGGAACATATTTTTTCGGAAGTGGACAGAAGGGTGTGGTTTGATGCTGGATGGTGCCCCAACGAGGTTATTTAACATTTAAAATTTCCTAGCTGTGGGCAGAGGATGCTAAAGCTAAAGTACCCTCTGCACACCTGGCTCCTATGGCTATGCTATAAAATGGGCTAGCTAACAATAAAATCCAAACTATGCTAGGTACTGCTAGTACTGTGAAAGTAGAACTGAATAAATGATACTAAAACCAGGCTAATCTGAACGAGTTCCAGTAAAAATAAGCTACTGAATGAACTGGTCTGAAGTTTCTAACACTTTTTTTAGGTGTTGCCATTTATTCTGTGTTGTGAAACCAAATTTAGGAGATTCATTTTGAAAAATATGATGGCGCGCTCAAGCTCTAAGCTTCCTGACAGAGATGGAGGCGAGAGCATAAACGGGGCCGCTTATATAAGCGTGGTGTTCTGTGTGTGGTTTGGAAAGTTGCTCTGTTCCTGATGGTTGTTATGTCTCGTTGTCATTTTATTTTGTGTGTGTGTGTTGTAAAAAAAAACATGTCATCCTGGTGACTCATCTGTGTTCGGTTTGTGTGACCATCTATCGTATTGCTATGACGATTCTTCATCATCATCATCATCATCATGTGGGTTTTGTTGGAATTTTCACCACATTGGTAGCGTGACACCTACAATATTCTTATTAAACCTAAAACTGTTTCTCATTTACATCAATTTATATAACCAGTGGAGTGAAGTTGTCATGGCAACAAGCACCTGACTGGATTTAGACAACTGTTCACCTGTTAATACAAAAAAAATCTAGTTATTCGTTGTTTAATAATTTTTTTTTTTCTCCCTTTTTTTTTCTTCCTTTGGCCAAATATTTCTTTACATTTTTAAAAAAAATATTGTTTTGGACTAATGTAGCTCGATATTAATTGAATGAATGAATGTGCAGTACTTTTACAAGGTAATAATCACCTTGTTTTTCTTTGGGTTTTTTTTGTTTGTTTCTGTCAGGTCGTAGCGCGGCCCATCGTGTCCTGGAGCGTTACCGAGCTCGCTCACAGGAGCAGGCGGCTCTGAATCGTGGCCTGAGCCGCTCTATGGGCTCGCTGCCCACTCGTGACGAAAACATCCAGCAGACCCCGCCTCCATCAGAGACCTCCTCCGAACCGTTCACCCGACAGCAAAAGGTCAAAGGTCAACTCCTGGAGCCGGACCGTCGATCCCTGCCCCATCACAGGAAGAAGAACTGGGCGTCGTCTGTGGATTTGGCGTCTTTGGACCCGGAATCGCTGCGTTTCGGAGCACTAGAAGAGGCCCGTCGTGGAAGCAGCATCCTCAGCACTCGCTCGTCTGGCAGGCCGAAATCAGCCACCAAAATCAGAGACGACCCATATGGAGAATTTGTAGGTTTGCAGTCCAGGAAGAGTCATCATCACTCTGCGCAGTTGGTGGGAGGAGCTTACGATAAACTGAGAGAAAGACACAAACAGTTGCATGCGCTCAGTCAGGCTATCGAGGGTGAGCATCAATCTTTTTTTTATTTACTATTTTGTCAGGTTTTGTTTTTTAATTTTAAATGTATTTATCACCACATGTTCTATGAGGTCCAAACAATATTATATACTATTTCTGATGAACAAAAACACTTTCCGCAGCAGTATTTCTTCCTTTGCCTTATTATCATTTTAAAAATGTTTTTCATTTTATAGATATTCACTAAATAATATATATTTCACTAATGAAGTGATTCCCAAACTGGGGTGGGGGTGACCCCCAGGGTCTGGCATGAACTTACGATTGGGGGCGTAAAGGATAGTGTGAGCTCAACAGATTTTCATAGGGTTCACCAACATTTCAAAAGAGAAAAACTGCCAAAATATGGAACGAAAATATGCCACGTGGCACCGTATCGGCCAGCTGTGCGCAGGTTTCGCTCTCCCTCTAGCTGTCGTCACTGCGCGGTGTGGCGATTCCTCTCAATATTCTACGCTATGAATGTGTCTTCGTATGCAAGTAAACGGAACGTACAAACACTTTACGATATCACACACACACACAGTACACGAGTACTCAGTAGCTGCTCCCGTGCTACACACAGACAACTTTCCAGTTTGTAATCATGCCATAGTGTCAGTTTTTCTGTTGCTGGGATTTCCTTGCGCCGCCGCCTTCTGTCGCGTCAGTAGGGAGCCGCTGCAGCAGGGCTTTAGCACTGGGAGGGGGAGAGACTTTCTGTTTGAGTGTGTTGGGCTACGCCAGATTTTTATGCGACTCACTGTGGCAGCAGGGGCCAGATTCCTGGAACTAATTAGAGCGATGCATAATTGTAGCCTTTCAAAGCTAGTGTGTGTGTGTGTTTTGAAGTACTTATTTAACCCAAAATAAAATCTACACAGAGCATTGCTTTCACTGTGAGCCATTATTTTGTTTTGTTTTTTTCCTTAAAAATAAATTGTAGGACAGAAATGTGACTGTAAAACAATTTATCTGATTATTAAGTTTCAATTTTATTGCTTCCAACTGAATTATGTGGTTTGGACAGAAGCTGTTAATTCGTTTTCTCCACCAGCAGATCTGAGGAACGTTCCGGCTTTAAGCGAATCAGTGAAAAAATCCCAGTGTCGATGCGTATTTTTTTGTAATTCTTTTTGTTGTTTATAAAGTATGAAAAGAAAAATAGGAAAGCCAGAAAAAAAGAAAATCTAACCAGGAAAAAAGTGTGTCTGTGTTCGTTTTCTTAAGCTGCTGAACAGGAAATAAGGTTCTGGCGATGAACAGTGTTATTTCCCACATCACAAGAATTCCCATCTCATTTCCTATTCAAGTGTTAAGGCTTTATCCCTCTCTCGCTCTCTTTCTTTCTTTCCTTTATCCCTCCCTCTGAGTAAGAGTAAGAACCAGACATTCATGCTGTTTTACAAGCGGAAAGGGAGAAGAAGAAAGGGACAGTTACAGAAGGAGAGAGGAAGAAAGAGAGGGCAAAAAAACGGGGTAGAGGAAAATAAAACGAACAGGAAGGGAGAAACATAAAAACAGAGGGATAGGGGAATACAGCTGAGGGAGAGAGAAGCATAAGGGAACAAAAAAAAGCAGAGAGGCAGAAAAAGGGAGAGGCAGAAGAAGGCATAGGCAGAGGCAAAAAGAGCAGAGAGAGAGAGAGAGAGAGAGAGAGATATTTCTGTTTTAGTGAGGGTTTAAGCAGGAGCTTATTAGAGTTAGTGACATGTTAACGACACGCTGGAGGAGTAATAACAATATTATTACTACAGCAGTCAACAATAAAAGTCCTCGTCTCCTCGATCCACACCTCTTATTTATTCAGCGCTTGTGAGCAGTTAAAAATTAATTCTTTTAATTTGTCCTGTAGTTAAAACAAGAGTCGCCTGACTTTATTTTCTGTCTTTCTGTAAATATTTTAGAGTTAAGTCATGTGTAAATGTAGTAAAAAAAAAATAAAAATAAGGATACAAAAAAAAAAAGATATGATAGAATGGATCGATAGAAAAAGAGGAAAGTTTTTATGGCATTAAAAGAATGACTAAAGTTGAAGCATGAATGAGGAGAATATTTTAGAGATTTCTCACACACACACACACACACACACACACACACACACACACACCACACACACACACACACACACACACAAACAGGTATGACACACTGCCTCAGCCTCATTTCCCCCTGCCCGTGTTTGTGTTTGTCGATGGACCGTACCAATCTGTTCTGAGGATCGGATTTGTTCAGAAGTGGGCGGAGCTTCATGCTTCACAGACGCAAATTGTCTCATTCAAACTTTTTTTTTTTTTTTTTTTAATGGTTGAGTAAAAAAGAAACACGGTGGTATTAAGTGTAATGTATTTTAATTTATATTTACAGGGGTTTAACCCATACACACAGGGGTTTAACGGTTTAACCCATACACACCCAGGGGTTAAATGGGTTAACCTGTGTACACACACACACACACACACACACAGACCCACACACAGGGCTTGAATGGGTTAACCCATACACACACGCGCACACACAAACAGCAGTTGAATGGGTTAACCCATACACACACACACACACACACACACACACACACACACACACACACACACACAGGGGTTGAATGGGTTAACCCATACACACACACGCACGCAGGGGTTGAATGGGTTAACATATATACACACACACACACACACACACACACACACACACACACACACACAGGGGTTGAATGGGTTAACCCATACACACACACACACGCGCACGCAGGGGTTGAATGGGTTAACATATATACACACACACACACACACACACACGTGGGTTGAATGGGTTAACCCATACACACAGACATACACACAAACACAGGGGTTACATAAGTTAACTCATACACACACAGGGGGTTAGATTTACATACACATTGTGGTTTGTTGGTTTAATCCATACACACACAGTGGTTTAATGGTTTAATCCATACACACACAGTGGTTTAATGGGTTAATCCACACAGTGGTTTAATGGGTAAATCTATACACGCTGGGATGTAATGGTTTAATCCATACATTCTGTGGATTGATCCATTTTCTTAGTAGTTTAATTCTTTTCACATGTTCTCACAGTGTCCTTCTATTAAAGAATATTTTTCTACACAGCTTTTCATCTAGCACTTTGTTTTCTTCCTTATGCAGTGCATTATGGGTAAAACAGATGGTCCACTTATAGCATGTGAGCTCAAAATTAAACCGATTCTGTTAGTTGTGGCTGGAAGCGGTGTCACACGCTCTCGTTCCCATTCTCTTGGTTTCTCAGAAGCATGAGGTCATCCATCACTTTCTGACAGATGAAAATTTAAACACACCGCCGCCGCTGGCGCACAGGCTGGATTTACAGGTTCAGTAGAACTCGTTAATTGATGCCATGTCATAACTGAGAAGAAACAAAAACATTGTTTAAGTAGGCACTGTTTCATAACACATGCGCACACACATGCGCGCGCACACACACACACACACACACACACACAATATGATGCACCTAGCTTCTATAAAAAAAACAATCATAAATAAACAGCTTTCTCTAGTTAGAAGTGTTAAGACACATCCCATACACTGACATGTAAAGCCAGCAACATCTGGACTGTGACTGTACACAGTGCCTAATTCAGCATTGCAACTAATTGTGTCCGTGTTGGTGCATAAAAGTCCTGCGTAATGCAGGAGAAACTAAATTTAGTGTGTGTTTTTTTTTTTTTTTTTTTTTTTTAGATCATATGCACACACACAGGAGTTATCAGAGTGACTACAGCTCATCCAGTGAGAGTCCATCAGTAACATCATCAGACCCTGACTACAGACATGGTGAGGTTGTCTGTTTGTCTATAATGGATGGACGGATTAGTAAAAGTATAAAGAGTTTTATATAGATAGGTAAATGGATGAATAGCTCAAAAGATATTTAATAGATGATAACTATTGATGTGTATCAGTCTGAATGAGTGTAAAAAATTGGGGTGGCGCATGGCTGGAGATACTGGATTGGGTGAAATGGGTGTATGGGCAAGGGAAATGACTAAAGGATTGATGAGTAAAAGTATGGCTAGATGGATGGATAAATAGATTAAATAGATGGATAATTGGTAAAATAATTTAATGTATAAATGTATAAAATGGATGAAAAAATATTATGAATGAATATATGTTTATACTGGATTAATAAATGGATGGCAGAAGAATGAACTTTTGATTATTCAGTTGATCCAAATTGATGATGATGGATTTTAGGATGGATGGATGGATGGATGTTTATGCTGGATGGGTAAGTGGATGGATGGATGGATGGATGGATGGATGTTTATGTTGGATGGGTAAGTGGATGGATGGATGGATGGATGGATGGATGTTTATGCTGGATGGATGGATGGATGGATGGATGGATGGATGGATGTTTATGCTGGATGGGTAATTGGATGGATGGATGGATGTTTATGGATGGATGGATGGATGGATGGATGGATGGATGGATGTTTATGCTGGATGGGTAAGTGGATGGATGGATGGATGGATGAATAAATGTTTATGCTGGATGGATGGATGGATAAATGTTTATGCTGGTTGGGTAAGTGGATAATTGGATGGATGGATGATAAAATGTTTATGCTGGGGGTGGGATATGGATATGGTTGGATGGATGTTTATGCTGGATGGGTAAGTGCATGGATGGATGGATGGATGGTTGGATGTTTATGCTGGATAAACGGAATAACAGATTAATGGATGGATGAATGTTTATGCTGGATGGCTGGATAGATGGATGGTTGGATGTTTATGCTGGATAAACGGAATAACAGATTAATGGATGGATGAATGTTTATGCTGGATGGGTGGGTGAATAGATAGATGGGTAGGTGGGTTGTTTGGTTGTTTTTTTGGGTGGATGGATGGGTGTGTGGATGTTTATGATGGATGGATGGATGAGCGAAAGTTTATACTGAATGAATGAATGTGTATAATAGAAAAATAATTGTATGGCATGGATGGACAGATGTTTCTACCGATCGAATGTGTATTACTCTGAATGGTGTGTACTTTCTGTGTCGCAGCTAAAAGACCGGATGAACTAAGGCGCTTCAGTTCACAAGTGGGTCTGTCTGAGAACGACGCTGTAATGCTGAAACACAGGTTAGAGTTCTAACACACACCCTTTATTGACATTTATTTTGGTCATTTGTAGCTACAACCAGAAGCCTATTTTAAACCCCAGTAAGATTTAACTAATTGACCCCCCCAGCTATTTAATTCTATTCATTTCTAAAGTTAATTCTATTTAATTGCCCCCTCGGGCAACAAGCACCCTGGAGCAACAAGCCAGTCTTGTGTTAAGATAAAGTAGTTTAGTAAGTAATGACTTGGTTCCCTACCAAAAGTAAGAACTCATTATTCAGATCTTCTGCTGCATAATGCAGTCATTTAGAGATAATACATGATTAAAATACACACACACACACACACACACACAATAAAACAGCTTAAAATACACACTGCTTCCAATCAGTCATTATTTATTAATCATTTATTCACGATTTATCTGTTCTTAACGCAGCCGTCCAGCATAACCGCCATGCTGTCTCCGCTTCATTCTTGATCCCAACAGCAGCAGGTCACACACTAGTTAACTTTCCACCCGCGGGTTAATTTGTTCTCCTGAGTGTGTTTAACACTGGGACAAAAATGTGGTCCACAATGTGGTCTAGCCTGTGAGTTTTAGGAGTTAAAAGTGTTTCACAACACTAATCTTCGAATGCGATTCTTACAAACTGCTGAGGACCACCGCATGTACGTTTTGGAGATTATCACATAAAACAAAACGATATCCAATCAGAAAGCAAGCTGACAGAACAGAATTATAACAGACGCAGTCATGGCCCAGCACAAAGCTAAATAGACGCTTTCCTTTTTTTTCTGTATTGTGTTAGTAGTATTATGGGGTTTTTTCAACCGTTTCTGTTCCAAGTCATCTGTAAGATTAAGATTAATTGTGTCAAAGAAGTTTTATTTTTTTTTATGAATTATTAAATCCACTTCTAATAGAAAGGGAAAAAAAATAATAATGATTAAAAAAAAACAAGAGAAAAAAATGCTCTACATAGTGAGTAAGATAAAGAGAACACTCTGGAAATTAAGAGAGTAAGATAAAATAAGATAAAGAGAACACTGCTTTGGAAATTAATATTACTTTTGTACTGCTATAGGGATTTAAATGAAATCCTGAGTTTAATCAGAAAGCGGCTGACCTGCAGCTACCTGAGGATTAGCTGGGCGTTTCCAGCGAGCGTGCAGCTCATCGGCTTTGGTGGAAAGCTGCAGTGTCAGTAACCGCTCTCTAGTAAATCCAAAATTCAAGTATATTAATCAGTAAAAAAAAAAAATAGAATAAAGAAGAGCCGGAACGGCTTGTGCCTCAAAGGTCCCTCTAGTGGTTAAGGTTGTCATTGTACAGTTTGTATTTAGTGCAGCTTAGGCTCAAATGTGCGGGATTTGAGCTCACATCCTCCTGCATGTCTTGAACATACTGTAACACCGACCAATTGTTGTAGGCTGCATGACATGGGGCAGGAGGAGGCGTTCAGGACGGAGTTGTTGATGTCCAGGCAGGAGGATGGGTTGCAGAGACTGCAGACACAGGTCTCCCGCTCCAGCCTTTACCCTGGAGATGAGCCGCGCGCTTCTGTTAACGACCTGCGGGAGGCCATGAAGAGCAGTATGATGGACATCAGCGGCCTACAGAGTCGAAAAGCCAAGGTGAGGGATTGGACACGGGAGGCCGGGGCTTAAAAAAAACGTAATGTAAGTGTGTGTGGCCTCTGATTTAATTCCTGCATCTTTTTTTGTCTCTGCAGACTTTTCTGGGTCCTGAGTTTGCAAAGATGTCCGCTGAGCCATGTGTCGTTCTGAATGTTCCCTCATCCATAATGGTAATGCACAAGTTTTATTTATTTGCATGGTCCGCCTTCAGGATGATGTAGGTGTTATTGGTGGAGATGCTATCGGTCCTCCCACTGAGTGGTGTGTGTGTGTGTGTGTGTGTGTGTGTGTGTGTGTGTGTGTGTGTGTGTGTGTGTGTGTGTGTGTGTGTGTGTGTGTGTGTGTGTGTGTGTGTGTGTGTGTGTGTAGAATAAGCGTGGAAAGATGGAGGACAGCCAGTGGAAGGTCTTTGTGGTGCTGCTGAACAGTCAGAAGCTGGAGGTGAGCTGTGATGTGAAGGCCGTGTGTAAGGACGTGTTAGACATGGTAATCGCACACGTAGGTCTGGTGGAACATCACCTCTTCGGCCTGGCTTACCTTAAAGGTGAGGCTGTCTCACTCACATGCTGTGTGAGAGAGAAAGAGGGTGTGTGTGTGAGAGTGAGACAGTTTTAGAAGTGAATATTCACTGATTTGTTTGAATGAATTTAAAACACTCGAGTTTGTCATTAAGTAAAAATGCTTAATTTAATATTTTATTTAATATTTCTTCCACTTTATTTACATTTCTTCTCTAGATGATGAGTTCTTCTTCATCGACTCGGACGGTAAAATCTCGAAAGTGGCTCCGGACGGCTGGAAAGACGATCCCAAGAAGCGGAAAACGGACGTGAACTTCACTTTATTCCTGCGCATCAAGTTCTTCCATGATGATGTCAGCTTTATTCAGTACGTCACCTGGACAAGTTTTATAGTTATTTCAATGTGTTAGAAAAACAAATGGTAAAAAAAATTAATTATCATAGATAAATAATGATTTATTTAGACATGGTCTGTTACTAAAGTTTTGGATTCCTCTGACCAAAAGTATTGGCACCCTATTCCTAAGTTGATTTTTTTTTTAAACCATTAGACACCCCACGACCAAACACCAGTACTACCTGCAGTTGAGAAAGGATCTTCTGGAAGAGCGAATGCGCTGCAACATGGAGAACGCGATGATCTTGGCCTCTTTGGCTCTGCAAGCTGAGATTGGAGACTATCAGCCTGAGGTACAAATAGAACCCCGTCAGTGTGGTGCAGGGGTATTGTACCGTTCTACTCATGGCCGTTTTCATAACCTGGAACTTTTCTGTGGTTCAGGTTGAGAGTGAGAAACTGTTATGTGAAGGCATCACATCATGCTTTTCTGTTGTGGTTTTTTCTCTCAGCTCCATGGAAAGACGTATTTTAGGAGCGAGCATTATCTTCCTGCTAATGTAATGGAGAAACTGGACCAAAGCTCCATGAAGGAGGAACTAGCCAAACTACACAGCAACTACTACGGTGCCAAAGAAGAGGAGGCCGAGTTTGAGTTCCTGAAGGTGAGTGGAAGTGGGAGTGTGTCACTGTGTGTATGTGTGTGTGTGTGTGTATGTGTTGTGTGTGTGTGTGTGTGTGTGTGTGTGTGTGTGTGTGTGTGTGTGTGTGTGTGTGTGTGTGTGTGTGTGTGTGTGTGTGTGTGTGTGTGTGTGTGTGTGTGTGTGTGTGTGTGTTTTGCACAAGTGTGAGGGTATGTAACCGTGATTGTGCATGTGTCTTCAAGTATAAGTGTGTTGGAGAGTCCAAACATGTTCGAGTGTAAAGATTTGTTGGTGTAATTGAGATTTGTGAGATTTTGGCATTTTCCCTCCCTGTAAGACGAGCTGCTAAATTTCACACTATAGGCAACTATAAGTGGATAAACACTGTGCCTTTGAATAAAACACTTCCGGGAATCTGATTGTCGTTGTTCGTTTTCCTCTAACGGCTTAGCCAGTAATTGGTTAGCCTTAAACCCTCAGTCCAGAAACTTTAGTGTGTCTTTTGGACATGATAGGACACACACACACGCGTGCACGCACACACACAGAGCTGCGGTTGGTAGGAAATTCTGCTGAAACACTTTTTTTAGGCTGTCCAGTGGAGTTCAGTCTAAGTTTCCATGAGAGTTGTAATGACTGAAAACATAGAGCTGGTTTTCCTGATGCTGGTAAAAGACAGATCTTTCCATTCGGGACGGTTTGGGCTTAACGAGTAGACGTGTATTTTTTTAGGCAGAACATTCGGTATGTACCAGCGGATCAGCAAGAACACAACGTGTTATGGTTGTCTGTGGGTTTTGGTTCTCCTGAAAAGTGTCCTAAGAGTGTGGAGTCTCCTCTGTCTTCAAAAAGAAGTTCAATAATACAATATTTTAAATAACCCAATTAAAACAGCCTAACACAACATTATTTAAATCGTAGATTAGCAACATGTTACATGTTATTGTTAGATAGAGATTAAAATGTTTGGGTCTGGAGTTATTTTGAATTTTATGACGGCTGTGTGTTCAGGTTGTAGTTTTAAAGTGCCCTCTTGTGACGGTAAGAAGAATCTGTTTGAGCAACATTACGTCGTCGTGTTTAAGTCGTTTATTGTTTATTGTGTTGCTAATTATTTGTAAAGTTTGAGGCTATGATCTTGCTATGATGAGATGTAGTGAGAAAAAAAGAGGGGAGATTTTATAAGGATGGAGGGAGTAGATTGGATGAGATGTGGGCGGGGATATGTAAGGGTAGGTGGGAGATGATGTGGGGTTTTACCGGAGGAGATCAGTTGGGGAAACGAGGAGAAAGGATGACATGTGGGGATTCATGGAAGGAGATCAGATGTAATGGGATAGGATGAGGATAGAAGGTGACTGATTTGAGATGTTGGGATGTGATTGAATGGGATGATCTGAGATAGATTAGAGAAGATAGTATGAAGATGCATGGGGATAGAAGAAGATAAGGGATATGATAACGGAGCAAAGCGTGAGTAGGGAGGAGACGTGCTGTGGAATTTGATAGAAGGAGATTTGGATGTAATGAAATGAGGATGGACTGGGAAGGAATAAGATGATGTGGAATTTGATGTTATGATGATAAAATTAGAATAGTGTGTGTCTGCGTGCTGTAGGTGAGTCAGCGGCTGACTGAATACGGGGTTCACTTCCACCGAGTGCTGCCAGAGAAAAAATCTCAGACCGGAATTCAGATGGGCGTCTCCTCTAGAGGAGTCCAGATCTTCGAGGTCCTGAACGGAAACCGCACGTCGGCGCTGAGATTTCCCTGGAGAGACACCAAGAAGAGCTCCTTTACAGTAAGCACTGCATGTTACACACACACACACACACACACATCACATGGTCCTTAACTCATAACTACAAAAAAAGAGGAGAGAAATTTGATGATTTGAGGATGATGGGTAATTGTGTGTGTGTGTTTTTAGAAAAAGAAGATTTGTCTGCAGAACTCATCAGATGGAATTAAACACGTGTTCCAGACGGACACTCAGAAGACGTGTCAGTATCTCATGCAGATGTGCTTAGAGCAGTACAAATTCCACCAGCAGATGAAGACACGGCAAAGCAACCAGGAGCAGCAGGAGCTCGGTATCGACACCACTGACCCCCTCCCACAGCCACTCAACCCCATCCTACAGTCACTTGACCCCTTCTAGTGGGCAAAACCCCTTTTACAGCCACTTGACCTACTCACCCTATATTTACTTATCTCTGCACTCTTCCATTTTCACATTCCCTCAGTCACTTATCCAGCTTGGCCAGTATTCACCTATTCCTACATTTACTCGTCCCACCCATCTTAACTTCTCCATCTTTCCTGTCACTTATCTACCCTAATCTTTACTTATCTTTCCCCACATTCACTTAGTCCCACCCATCTTCAATTATCCATCGTTACCATCACTAAACTATCTTAATTTTTACATATCTATCTCAATATTCACTCATTCACATATGCCCTTACTTATCCATTCCAATCAGCAGCCACACCTTTACTTATTTATCCCCACATTCACTCATACCCATCATCATGAGATCATAATTTTTTCTCCATCTTTCTGCCCCTTTCTGTAGAAAACTCTCCTCTCAACCTGCTGCAGTACCCTGTAGTGCCTGAAAGTCTGGGCCGGACCGTTAGCTTAGCCAGCCTCGCAGCTAGCGCTACAGCGAGCACCCGCTCCAACCCAGAAAGCCTGAACAGGATAACAGGCTTAGCAGAACAAACATTTCCTGCCTTTGGCGTGAGTGCTAGCTCCAGGCTAAAGAGCCGCTCTCATCACAACCTGGCCGAGCTGGTAGAGTCTCCAGAGCACCAAAGGGCACCGTTCGCCCCCGTACACCAGCGTGCTACCTCTGATAACGACTCCATCTCTCTCCAGGGACAGCAGGAGAGGTACGGAAAAAGAATTGCAGATTTTCTTCTTACGCTTGCATCATAAAACGTTTTTCTTTTATTTAAAATGTTTTATTTTCTCTCTAAGGTCCAGGGGCCACGCTGAGGCACTGAGCTGGAGCCCAAAAAACCTAAAGAAGGATTCCGATACATCGTCCTGTGAAGAGGGAGGAGCACCGTATGTTGAGGGTCAGCAGTCTGTATAACATGGACTTAGCTATTAAATAATATACTCACATAATGAGTAACATGTACTTGAAGCGTGTGTGTGTGTGTGTGTGTTCAGGTGTCAGTCTGCATAGCTCCGACATGTCCTCCAACCCGGCCTTATTAGGAGGAATTACAGGTAAGATTTAAAACCTTGCATAATTTAATTTGTTCATGTTGTAAAAAAAAAATAAATAAATAAATAAAGCTGCTTTAGGAGTTATTTATGTTTATAAACCCAGACTATATTTTAAAATATCTTTTTGATACAGACTCACTGAAGAAAAAGTTGGATATGTTGCCTTCTCCTAAGCATGAAATCAAAAGTGTCAGCCTGAAGAGGGATGTAAAGTATGGCCTGGGTAAGTTACACAAACACACACACCCACACACACACACACACACACACACACACACACTTGCCAATTTATAAAGGAAATTAATAATCTCAAAGATTCCAGCATGGTTTTTGTACCAGTCAGTTCTAGTAAGATGTGGCTACTGTGATTTCTAGAAAAGGGGGTGTGCCCCTAATAATTATCTGTGTCAGTGAAGAAGGTGTGTCCTCTGTCAATCACAATTAAAAAGGGGGACATCTGTGTCTGTGCTCCAGTGGATTTGTGTCCTTGGTTCCTGTCAGTGAAAGATGTGTAGCTTTTGTATGTGTCAGTGACAGTAAAGAACGTGTGGCCTTTTTATCTGTTGTTCAAAGTCAATGAGGTGTGGCCTCTTTACCTGTCAGTCACAATTAAGGAGGCGTGGCTCCTCAGTCACAGTAATAGAGACGAGATCTCTTTACCTGTCAGGCACAGAAAAGGAGGTATGGCCCCTGTAGGGATGTAATGTGTGTGTGTGTGTGTGTGTGTGTGTTCTCTGCAGGCTTTCAGATTAGTGAAGAGGGTGCAGGCAGAACAGACCTGGGCACCATCATCAGCTCTATCACTCCAGGGGGACCTGCTGACCTCGATGGACGACTAAAACCAGGTATGTTTAGAAACGAACAGCAGAAACTATCGAAACAGTTTTATACAAAAAAGTGGTTTTGTTGTACATCACTATAATGCATGTTGTTGCTTCAGGTGACCGACTGCTCAAAGTGAACAATATCAGCGTTGAAGGTCTTTCTCACGAGAAAACAGTGGAGATCTTGCAGAGTTCTCCAGATGATGTCACACTGCTGGTGTCACAGCCCAGAGAGAGAATCTTCACAGGTATCACAACTATTAAAATCCATAAAATATATTTAAACAATATGATATGATTTATTTTTAGTGTCATTCATCTTCATCGTAACAGTGATGTCCATGCTTCATAGCGTCTGAAACTGTTTGCCTGGTAGAATCTCTTTCAGACCTCTCAAACTACAAAGACACGTCCAGACAGGAAGTAGACGTCGATTCTTCCTCAGAGGAACTGGCTTATTGTTTTCGTCCTGTCTTTGCGAAGAGCATTGAAGGAAACACCCCTCAGATGCAACTCAACGGCCTGCACCAAAACGATGAAAGTGGGGCCCCTCCGGCACTACCACCCAAAACCAGGAAATCCAGAGGCTCGGAAGCCCCGAAGGAGCCGGAGATCTCGGACAGGGGCGACTCGGACATGGATGAAGACACACTCTCCAGTAACCAGGACAAGCAAAAGTCTACAAAGGTAGCGTGTGCGATAGTAGTGATTTAATCCGTTTTACAGCTTATTATGATAGATGTTTTTTTTATATTTTCTGTTCACTGTGTTGATTATTTTTAATCTTCTGTCTGTATTTTATATTTGATCTTGTCAATAAATGTTCGTTAACCTGAAACAAATTAAATGCACATGTTTATCAGTGAATCAATCAGAAAATATTGCTGCTTTAATTTAATCTAAATAGAGTAAAACATAGTGCTTTAATAACACTGAATTAATGATCACCACAGAAAAAAAGGATTTACATTAACCTGCTTTTTTTTTTTTTTGAATTTCCCTGTAGCACACAGCCATCGTAACACACACACACACACACACAGTAATCGATCATTTCTTTTTCTTTATCCTTGATGACAATCAGCTTAGCTGTGTTTGCTGTTACTTTTTAAAATTTGTCTAATGGAGGCAGATTTGCGACTAAAATATTTTTTAATAAGCAATTGGAAATCATATGAAAATGTTGCAGGCTAATAACTATGGCACAATGTTTAGCTAGCCATTAAATAGGTGTTAACATAAAAAAAATTGAATTCCTTTTTCTAATTTTAAAGAAGTAATAAAGTCACATAGGTAGAAAGTAATAGCATAGTGACTTTTTTTCCATTTACTCACTTTACTGTTCAGTATTTTTACTCTAGAAGGGGGCGTGGCCTAAAAAATACGACTTTCTATTTAAAATCCCGTCTCCTTCTGATTTTTGTTTGTAATAACATTATTTCACAGATGTTACGTATTTATTGAGTTTAAACAAGCGCATACCACAGTGCTAAACTGATGACTATTAGCGCCTGTTAATTGTTAGCACTACTTCCTGCTACAAAGCTCTATTGCGAAACAAAAACGGCATAACCTCAGCTGCTGAACACACCATCTTGTTCCAGGGAGAAACATGTTGCGCTATCTGTCACTCTTGCACAGCAACTACATTTAAAATTCATTTTATGTATTGATTTTACTAGTAACATTTCCCTTTTCGCATAACTAACTGCATGTTTTGACTTCTTAACAGCATGACACTGACCAGCACAGAGCATAACCCTCTTAACCCTGTAACCTCTGACTTCTCTTGACCCCCGGCATTCCCACCTTTCCCTACCCTGTGTGTGTGTGTATTTACGTGGCTTTTCTCTGTTTGCAGGACGTCTCCGTCATGGACGTATTAACTGATAATGACCCAGCAGTCAGTAGTCTCCAGCCTGGAGATCTATTTGACGTTGAGCTGTCCAAAGTAGACAGCAGTCTGGGCATTAGTGTCACGGTACTGTTCGGAAAGGTTTTCACGCTCTCTTTATTTCGTCCTGTTTTCCCCTTATTGCTGTGTGTGTGTGTGTGTGTTTTTTTTTGCTGTGTTTTTCCCCACTCTCTGTAGTCCCGTGCTGTTTTTTTTTTTTTTTCCTGATAAAGCTTGTGGCTTGGCTTTGGGATCCGGGGGATGAGTTAAACGTCTCTCTCGACTTTTGCATGCAAGCATTTTGAGGTGAAATTGATCCGCGTCTCTGTGTTATCAGATCCTTGACATTTTTCCTCCAGCTTTTATTCGACACACATGCAGTTCGCATTTAAGAAAAGGTTCTGGATTAGCAGGTGTGTTGATTAAGGACTGGACCTGAAATGTTATGGATACCGAAGCGCTATCACAGCCAACATCCGACATCTCGCATTAGATCTTTTTTTTTTTTTGGAAAGGTGCTATTGGTGTTGTTTTTTTGTTAATCTTGCCTGACCTCCATGTTCTCCTGTGTAAATTCTGTCCGAAGTGATTCGATGATCTGACATACAAACGAGCTGCTTCTACTCAGAGTTGCTTTAAGGCTCAAACTATAATTGTGTCCGGTGTTTAATACTCAGCTTTATTATTATTTTTTTTTGGTCATTAATGGCTGCCCAGTAGAAACAGCTCAAATACACACCCAAATCCCAGATAGCAAAAACCCAACCATATTAGCGTAGAGTCTGAGACGTAGCCATGCCGCTAACGGCTGTGTTGCGTGACGCAGGGCGGCTCCAATACCTCAGTAAGGCACGGAGGGATCTACGTCAAGGGGCTCGTCCCGAAAGGTGCAGCCGAGCTGGATGGAAGGATCAAGAAAGGTAAAGAAGTACATCAATATACACAGATAATTGAAGGCTTATTATTAATTACAATAATAATAAATTATTATACCTTTGTTTTATTTTCAAATTAATTTACACTTTTATTATTGGTATTGTTATTAATACCATGAATAAAACAATAAACATTCAATTGCCTTGATTAATTATTTATTTTATTATTTTCTCATTATATTTATTTACCTTTTTTTAAAAACATATCCTGCCCAGAATTTGAATTAAATTATTTTAATCAATTATTGTTTTATAGTTTATATTTATAAACTAATGCATACATTATTAATTATATATCACAATTACTTTGTTCTTGTTTTTATGTATTTATTTTTATTATATTATTTTTATATTATATTTCATGTATAATTCATGTATGTACATTCTTTATTTATAACTTACTTTATTTATGTAATTAATTAAAATAAATGATGATGGCTATTTATTTATTTAATAAATCTTTAAATAAATCTATTCCAAAAGAATATTTGAGTGTGATTGTAAAAAAAAAAAAAAAAAAAAAAAAAAAACCTTAAAGAGCGATGTAACAAGTGTGTGTGTGTGGTTCAGGAGACCGTGTGGTGGCTGTGAATGGGAAAAGTCTTGAAGGAGCGACTCATAAGGAGGCGGTGGATGTTCTGAGAGACACTGGGCAGGTGAGGAACTGCAGAGAATCCACTGAGCTCTGGATAGCAGAGGTTAAGTTCACATCCTCTGACCAGAAATATCTTATTTGAATTATGTGTCCTAATTGAACGATCATGTTAATATTAGCCTGTAATCTGTGTTACAGCTGGAATGAGCTGTGCTGTTATATAAAATATAATACCCATGTTCTGACCAATCAGATTCAAGCATTGAGCTACACTCTCTCTCTATCTCTCTCTCTCCCCATTTTAAGTTGGTCCATCTGTTGCTGGAGAGAGGACAGCTCCCAGAGGACAGAGTCCACGCTCCTCTCACCCCTAAAGGCACCTCAAAGGTTCAAGACACCAAACCTCAGAGTACAGTGAAAAAGCCTCAGTCAGAGTACAGTTTTATGACACCAGGTAGTGTGTGTGTCACTTACATGCGGTATTAATCTAGAATTTCTATGTAAACAGTGGTTGCCATGGTAACATCTTGGTGTGGTGCTTCTATCAGTCTCTGTTGTTTGAATCGAATGCGTTTGTGTTCTCTTCCTGTAGATAACGTGTTTGAGGTGGGCTTGCAGAAGAACACTTCAGGACTCGGGTTCAGCTTTAGTCGCGAGGAGAACGTTCCGGATGAGCCTCTCGGTACCAGCATGGTCCGAGTTAAAAAGCTGTTCCCCGGCCAGCCGGCTGCCGAGAGCGGTCTGATCCAAGTGGGCGACGTCATCCTGCGTGTGAATCAGACCTCACTTAAAGGGCTCACGCAGCATGTACGTCATGACATTCTAATAGCTAATTAGTATCCTGAAAAAAATCCTTAGGACTGTGTAAAAAAAACTAGCATGAGGAATTGGTTTGACCACTAGGTGGCAATAAAACAATGTAGAATCTAAAAGATGTACCTCGTCAATCTTTACTGGACCACCGCAGTATCTTTATTAACTCTTACTAGCAATCAGTAGCTTTCACGATGTGTCTCGCGGGTGTGTTTCAGGAGGTGATCTCGGCTTTAAGGGGGACGGGTCAGGACGTGACTTTGCTGCTGTGCAGGCCCGAAGCAGGAGTTCTTCCTGACGTGGATTCTTCTAACCAAGTACACAAAATATCATATACTGAACTGAATGTTGGAATGACAAAACCATACTAAAATAAATAATCCTTAATAGAAAGTTATCAACTCATTAAAAATATTTCTATTATCTTTACACCCTCAGAGCGCTAACCAGTCACCCCGTAAGGAACCTCCTCCAAAGCCAAAACTCACCCCGAAACCAGCTTCTCCACCTCCGGATGTGAGAGCGAGTTCCATAGCCATGGTGGAACAGGCTTTGGAGAGAATGCTGATGAAATCGCCAAGCCGCAGGGATAGCTACAGTGACAGCACTGATGAAGAGAAGGAAGAACAGGACTTCGGTCCTGTAGGTCTGAACGGGTCTGTTTCGGAGATGGACGACACCATTCGCTCTGCCTACGCCAACACCAATGCCAGCCAGTCCACCGAAAGGACCGAGGCCAGCTGCAGGTCAGGAATGCTTTCTTTCAGAAGATTCCATCCCGAAAATCCTCGAGGGGGTTGGAAGTAAATTATGATTAATTATTTATAAATATTTGATCAATAAGTGTAAAAGTAATTAAATTTATAAAGGAATGGTAAGAAATTTATTCAATAATTTCTTACCACTTCTTTATAAATTTAATTACACTGCAAGTTATTTACATACATGAGAGGGTTGGAGATAAATTATGCTTAATTATTTATGAATATTTAATTAATAAGTGTAAAAGTAAATTAAATTTATAAAGAAGTGGTAAGAAATTATTGAATAAATTTCTTACTATAAATAATTAAATATTTGTATTATTAGTATAAATTAGTTACCTGGACAAGTACATTAGTTTCCCCCTCACACACACATTTAAAAGTTTGCTAGTTAAGTGATAGTAAATATATGTTAGGACAGAAATAGATGTTTTTGTAGCTACAGTGGTCAGTTACATTAAAGTAACTAAGTAAATTATCTAATCATTTGATTATTAGTTTTAGTTATTTATGCAAATAAAAACCAGTAGATTTTAGAAATGTACAAGTTTGCTAGTATTACATTATACAGTAAATATTCAAGTTAGTAACATAAACTGGATAAAAAGTTTTTACTAGGTAGTAAAAATTATATTTTAGCATGCACTTTAAAGTGAAAAATAGATTGGAATGCTTATTAAATTGGCAAATTTTTTTTTAGTTATAAAATTTTTTGTTATTTAATTCAGTTTAGTAATTTCTTTTAAATCTTTTTACTAGTTTACAATATCAGTGGAATGTTGCATCAAGTGCGTGTGTGTGTGCGATTTTAAACCTATAGTATTTAGGGTTTGTGTTCTGGTGAGATTAGAGTCGAGGACGAGGCAGTACAAAATAATTCTTCTCTATTCCTTAGTCATTTGTTTCGTTTCTCTCTCTCTCTTAGGCCTCATCCTACATCCCCTGTTCTCTCATCTGCTAAAGCAGGTCTTCAAAACCCCAGCTCTCCCTCTTTGCCCCTTTGCCCCCCGCCCTTCCCACCCCCCTCAACCTCATGCTTCCCGAACACGGCCCAGACACAGAGGACTACCTGCCTGTAAGCTCTTCATCAGCTCCTCATGTTAATATCTAATCACACACCATGTGTTTCAGCATTTATTCTCCAGGAGAAGGTCACTGATTGGTTGATTGTGTCACTGATGTAGGAAGTTGAGCTTAAAGTCTCTCTGGTAAAGTCTGAGAAGGGAAGCTTGGGCTTCACACTGACTAAAGGAAATGATCAAAACTGCTACATTCATGACATCATCCAAGACCCAGCTAAAGGAGATGGCAGACTTCGACCCGGCGACCGCATGATCATGGTGAGCGTTATAGAAAAAATTTAACACAAAGAAAACATTACATTTTTAAGCAACGTTCTTGTTGACCCAATCTTTTCTTGTCTTTTCGTGTCTTCCTATGCAGGTGAATAACACTGACGTTTCCTGTATGAGTCACACTGAGGTGGTAAACCTCGTCCGAGCCGCACCCCGTGTGGTCGATCTGGTTGTGGGACGAGTCCTGGAAAGCCCAAAAACGCCTATTGAAGCCCACCTTCTCCCTGACATCACCTTCCAGTGCCCTACTGACTCATTGGGTAAATAAAACACCCATCACACTAGGTTCGCCTTATGAACTTTAATTACACTTTTTTTACCATAATACTCGGAAAGATAGTAGTTGAGGTACAAAATGACCAGCTAATCAGAATCTAGGATTTGATGTATAAAGGATGTGTATCATCGTCTCAGTAATTCATTTAGTATAAATTTGAAAGATTTTGTAATTTTTTTTATGGGCAGGAAGTGAAAAATGTGTTTGTATGTTGGTAATTTACACAGATTGTAGCGTGCAAATATTCGTTGCAGTCCTAATGAATGTGTTTTATATATTTGGAGTGTAGAAAATTATTTTATAGAAAAATTTTGATTATTGATGGAGTTAAAAATCATTTCTGGCATTTGGCAGACACTCTTATTTATTCATCTTATTTTCATCCACCTGAGCAGTTGCGAGTTAAGGGCCTTGCTCCAGGGACTAGCAGTAACATATGGTGGTTCTGGGAACTGATACAAAATTCTGTTTCAGTACTTTTCTTTAACGTGAAAATGTGTTTAAGGTGAAAATTTGCTTTTGTCATCACACACATTCACACACACTCCCAGAGATTACTATCAGCATAAACAAAACACACCTTTTCATGCTTAAAGGAGATTATAGGATCTGAGACAACAGGCAAGGACACGCAAAGGCTTCGGGTTTCAGTGTTTACGCAGACAGACCCAGACAGAGGAAAAGGACTAAGCCGTCTCTGTTTTTTTTTCTCTCTCTCTCTCTCTCTCGCTCTCTCTCTCGCTCTCTCGCTCTCTCTCTCTGCCTCTCTCTGTCTGTACTGTGCAGCTGGGTTTTTTTAGGAGAATACTAATAAATATAATTAAGTGTTGCATTCTGTTGTGTGGAACCTCGACACAGGTTTGGTGCTGGACGGGGGGAAGGACAGCGAGTTTGGTGTCCTCTACGTGAAGGACATCGTCCTGGGATCGATGGCCGCAGCAGACGGAACTCTGAGGAAACTGGATCTCGTTCACTACATTAACGGAGCACCGACAAACGAACTGACGCTCAACGAGAGCCGCCGACTTCTGCAGCTTAAACCACAGGAGCTCACTCTCAAGGCCACCAGGCAAAAACACACACACACACACAAAATGAACTCAAATGTTAACTAATGTACATAGATTTTCTTATATAAACTTTGGATGATATAATTTTTTTAATAAATTATTTATTTATTTTTTTTATTTTTATTTTTAAGCAGAAATGTCAGTTTGATCATATTGATTCCAATAATTTATACAATCATACATCGATTTTTTTTTTTTTTCCCATTGTGTTTAAAAAAAATAAATAAATCAACACCAAACATTAATTTTTTTTTGCACATGAAAAACGTAACAGTATATTCTGATTGTTTTCAGGTATTTTATTTAAGTAAATATTAAATATTTATATACATTCTAATAAGTGGAATTTGTTTAGCTCTATTACACACACACATACACACTTTGATATTCACGGGTGACTAACGCGTCTGTGGATCATCATGTCACTCCTATGGTGCAGGGACGGGAAACCTGTGTGTCCAGAGAAAGAGAAAATTCCCAGCCTAAACAACAACAACGTCAGCATGAAAACCAACACCTGCACCAGTATGAACGGTGGGAGCGGTGTTAAATCCACACTTTCTATTAATCAGATGATCATTCACATTGTTCCAGCATCTCTAAATCATTAAAGATTATTTCTTCTCTCTATCTGTCTTTTCTTAGGTCATAGTAATGATCGAGATTTAGAAGCCATCTGTCCCTCTGAGGTAAACCGCAAACAATTTATGCCTTGAAATAAGACATTTTTATAGACTGGCGACCTGTCCAGTGTGTCCCCCTCCTGCCTTTCGCCCTTTCAGAGACGGCTGGGATAGACTCCAGCATGTCCCCGTGACCCCGAATTAGGGAAAAACCGAAAATAGAGGAATAAATGATTAAAACATTTTTACCATAGATATCTGGAAAAATTTACAGCTGTCAAATGATAACATATATTTTGTCAGATGACTTAGGAATCTACTGAGTTTGGAATCAAATGATTCAGGATTCAAATGAGTTATGAATTGAATAAAACAGAATTGAGAATATTATGGGTTAGTTTGCTTGGTAAATAATTTTAACTAATGTTGGCCAGTCTGTGAGTGTATAGTATAAAAGAAAAAAACAAACTATTCAGCCATAACCTGATGAACAGTAAATGAGATAAGTTAAGAATCGGTTCAGAGCGCTAAATCGGCAGAGCGCTGAATCAGGATATTTAACTAAATATTTTAGTATTTTTAGTCAAAGTAATAAAAGTGCAAGCTTTAACGTAGAAGACAAAATACAAATTAATATATAAAGTGTATTGAAATATTTATTTTTATCTGCTAATGAAGCATATGAGTCAGGAATTGATTTCAAGAATCTTCTGAATCAGGAAATCAACTGAATCAGCAGTCTATTGAATCAAATTAAAATTAGGATATTGATTGAATCCGGCATCATAAATCATGGCATCATAAATCGATTGATTTGGGAATCAAATAAATTTTAACTCAAAATATGATTTGCTAGGTTCCCACTGGTTAGCTGGGTTAATCATTTTAATCATCTTCTAATGCAAGTCCATGTATGTTTTGGGTAAAGAGTTTATATAAAAATAAGAAGCTGCTGTTCCTGAAAAGCTCCTGTTTGTTGTCTTATTCTGCAGGAGCAGATCATCACACTGCAGCTGGAAAAACCTCCATCTGGAACTCTGGGTTTCTCAGTCATCGGAGGAGAGAGAGGCATTTTTGTGAAGTCCATTACTCCTGGAGGAGCAGCACAAACCGACAACACACTGCAAGTCGGAGATCGTCTGCTTAAAGTGAGTGAAGTGACTGTGATGTCAGAAGCTGAAAAAAATTGGACTGTCTGATTAACGTGCAGAATGATGAATAATTCATTTTTTAAATTATTTAAATAATTTATTTTATGTAATGTAATGTAACCTGATATTGTGTGTGTGTGTGTGTGTGTGTAAGCACAGGTTAATGACGAGTTGATGACTAGTGTGTCACATGCCAAAGCCGTCACCACAATCCGGAAAGCCAAAGGTGTCGTACACCTTGTAGTGTCTCGACCCCCTGATCAGACCCCCAGCACCTACCTGGGCTTCCTGCCTCTAAGTACCAGCAATGGCAACACAGGTAACATGCAGTTCTTACTATACGTGTGTGTGTGTGTGCACGCATAGTGTGTGTCTGTGTGAAAACTGTGGATTATTAGTGTAGTGTTTTATATTTTTCTTTTTAATTGTAGATGTGAGTGAGGACAGTGGAGTAAAAACAAAGCTCTGTAGTTCACCAGAAGCCAGAAAATCCAAAAGTCCACCAGCACTACCACCTATAGGTTTGTGTATAAATACACACACACGCACGCACGCACGCACAGTGAATGTAATAGGCTGTGTCAGGCAAACTTTATTTTAGTCTTATCCAAGATGGTTATAGAAGGTGTGTGTGTGTGTGTGTGTTGTAGATTACAATACAGGCACTGTAGAAGAAAGTCCAGGAGCAGAGGAATCTGAAGACACCGACTGCGACGGCTCGTCTCTTCCGGAGGATTCTCCAGAGGTACAGGAAGACTAAAACATTTAATTACACTTTCTCAGGAAAAGCAAACACATCACTTTTATAAAGCAGTCACTTTATCACCTAATCATATCATGGAAACTTTACTTATCTAAATTCCAGTAGATGAATATGTTCACAGAGAGAAAGTTAGAAAATCATAAACCTGCTAAAAATGTCAATTTCAATAGAAATGTATAGAATTATATAATTAAAATGGATATTTTATTTTAATATTTAATTTTTAAAACTAGTTCCGAAATGAAGTAATTAATTCTGTTTATTTGTCTGAATTTATGTATCTATAGCTTATAAATAAAAAAAACACATGCTTTCAACACAACACATTCAGTGCAAGAAAAAAATGTGTAATTTTTTTCCTTTACATATTTTGTTTTGCTGGTTGTTGTGCATGCTTATTTATGCCTTTGTGTTATATGGTGATAACAGATATCAGTGTACGTTACTCAAACCATGGTCATTAAAATTGTAAAAAAAAAAAAAGACAGTTTTATTTTTAAAATCATTTGTTTTAGATACAGAATTAAAAAAAAAAACCTCAGCTCTTCTACATGCATTTTCTAGGTAATATGATAAAAAAAAAAAAAACACTACATGTGTGGGCAGCTACAACACTTTACACACAAATAGAGCTATTCAATGATTTGACCCAATCAGGCGACAGTGTGCAAACAGAAAATATCCGAATTCCATACACGGACTAGATAGTTCCCAGTTCTTTAAAATGTTTAGTTAACATTTAGTAAATGTTCTCAGATGTTAGTGCAGCTAATTGTCTTTCTAGATCAATGTATGAATGAGTTTCTCTTTTCTCCAGATGACACGGAGGGAAGAATGGAAAGAGGACAGTGTGGACAGCCCACAGAATGACAGGTAAGAGAACAATCACAAAGTCAAGTGTCAAGTGGTTCTCAACCTATTTTAGACGAACATCCTAAGTCAAGTTGAAACGCTTATAAATCCACTTTATCACCACGTTGGTAGTTTATTTTTCTTCCGCTGGTAATGTCTTGAGGAAACTTTAAATTTCCACATAAAACCGATTAACACACCGCCCGCCATTAGCTTTCAGACGCCCTCCTAGACAGCACCAGATTTCTATCGCCCCTGACGTCTTAACACCCTCTAGGGGGTGCTCCTACCCCTATTGATAGTGTAGATGATGCACAGTTGGATTTGACTTCCTTGTCATTTTAATTTGTGTCTCGATAGTTACCTGCACTCGCCTTTGGGACAGCTAGACGAGGATGAGGTCACGTGGGGCAGTGATGAACTTCCCATCGATGACATCAACTCTAAATTCACTGAAGGTTGGTTCTGTATGTGAAGCATTTTTAAGGCAGCTGTTGTAAGAAATGAAAAAAATAGAGGTATCTTAGGTTGCTTAGAGGTATCTTTTATCAAGTGGCAGTATTTCAGGAGTCAACTTTGGAGGGTGGGTCCGGGTTGGAATAGGGTGGAGTGTTTTTTCGGGTGGGTTGGAGTGGAGGGATTAGGGGTGGGTATGTTGAAGTGTTGAAGTAAGATTAAAACAACCTCTGTGTGATGTAAGTTTTTCAGGGGGTATGAGGAGTCTTGGGACGCTTGAGGTAGTTCAGTATTTTGGAGAATACATAGGCTTGTCTAGCAGTTTGGCATCTTAGCAGGGTTTGAGAAATCTCTGGCAGGTTTAGACATTTTATCCTAGGGCATCTCAGTTAGATTAAAAGCAATTTAGGATTACAGGTATGTGTCTTTTTAAAAAAAAAAAAAATAATAATCCAATCCTTATTTTCTGTTTTTTAGTTGGACCAATCATCACAGACGAGGAGCTGACTTCTTTGCCACTGGTCAGAGTGGTTCCTACTGGCCAGTACACCGGACCTAAACTCAACTCTGTAGTGAGGATGATGAGAGGATTGCTGGAACAGAAGGTTCCCTTACAGGAGTTTGAGGTAAGGAGATTTTCATATAAGAATGTGAACACGTGCAGCTAGAAAAAATGCTAAATTACATTTTTGGATTGATTCACAGAACCTGCAGAATTTACAGCCGCTGGACGACTGTTTGATTGGACAAACGCAGGAGAACAAGAAGAAAAACCGCTACAAAAACATTGTGCCCTGTAAGCGTAAAGACTTTCTATTCATCATGTTGAACATTCCAGAAAGGAACCCACATTCATGTGTGTTTGTTACTTGCAGTTGACTCCACACGAGTGACCCTAGGCAAAGACGGCGGCTACATCAACGCCAACTTCATCAAGATGCTGGTGAAGGATGAAAACTTCCTGTACATTGCGTGTCAGGGGCCGCTGCCCACCACGCTGGCTGATTTCTGGCAGATGGTGTGGGAGCAGAAGTCCAACGTGATTGCGATGATGACCCAGGAAGTGGAAGGAGGGAAGGTAAAATGTCAGCGTTACTGGCCTGACACGCTGCGCACGGCGCAGATGGTGGACGACAGGCTGCAGATCACGCTGGTCAAAGATCAACACCTGGACAACTTCATCATCCGCCTTATAGAGGTCAAGGACGTCCAGGTACGACAGTTATTATTTTTATTATTATTATATTATTTAGTGATTTGTTGAGTTGTATGACCGAGTTTTCCTCTTTTTACCCAGACAAACGAAATCCAAAGAGTCACACACCTGAACTACACAGGCTGGCCCGATCACGGCACTCCCACACAGCCTGAACAGCTCCTGACGTTTATTTCCTACATGAGACACATCCACCAATCAGGGCCCATCATCACCCACTGCAGCGCAGGGATTGGACGATCAGGAACGCTTATTTGCCTAGATGTGGTTCTTGGCTTGATCAGCAAAGACACTGATGTAAGTGACAAAGTCGGTAATTTATTTTTATTGAATATTGGTTCTGCCTGCAAAACTGCACTGAACGCCCTCTAGTGGTGAGACATTTGACTATAATTTAATACTGTAGCATTCCACTGTGACAGATACCACCAGCTGTGTTACAGCTCACACCCCACTGATTACTCTGCTGTAATTCTGCCCTTTTTATCAGTTTGACATCTCGGATGTGGTGAGAACAATGAGACTGCAAAGACAAGGCATGGTGCAGACGGAGGTAACAAATATTATAATCGATAATAATTATAAAAATAATTATTTGTTCACATTGATAGAAAGAAATGAATTAACACTTACTAGTAAATGAGAATGTTTGTATATATATTTTTACTTTAAAATTCATAGTTAGCATTTATATTTAATTAGTGTTTCATTACTTGTTTTTATTTTTATTTACAGCTTTATTATTATTTTAATATTTTTAATGTATTATTTTACTGTAAAAATATTTTATAAAAATTATTGCTACTAATATCCATATTTCTCCTATTACTACCTATACTACAGTTATAATAAAATATTTGCCTTTTATAATTCATTTACTGGTTAATCGTATTTATTTTATGCTTGTTTAGTTATTAAATTTCAACAAGTGTTCCTAAAAAAATTTTTATTTTATAAATATTATTATTATTATTATTACTACTACTAATAATAATAATATTAATAATGATTTTTTCTTTCTCTCTGTGTCTGTAGGAGCAGTATGTTTTCTGCTATCAGGTCATCCTCTATGTGCTCCGATGCCTGCAGGCCGAAGAGAAGATGTCAGGATAGAGTTGTGACCTGGTGTCACAGTGGCCCTGATCTCATGCCTGAAACCACCAGCAAGAACTTCTCACACTTTCCTCAGTCCAAATCGAATCTGACTCTTGGTATATTCCAGTTGACTCCCTCCCACTAAATGCTTTGACCAAATACCATCGATTTTATAACGTTCTTTTCTCCAGTCCTTTTTTAAGAATATTTTAACGCTGATTAAAAATAAATAAATTTCTATTTTAAGTGTATTTTATTACTGCTGCCTTGACGGAATATGACGACAGTATTTGCTTTGTAAATCTTTTCCTGCTCCACTGACCCCAGGGTGGAAATGAAAGTGTACAGATTTACCTGCAGTTAGATGTGGATATGATATTTGAGCTGTTACATACTGGATAATTTTTAATTTGTAAATAAAAGAGTATCATTCATATAAACCTAGGGTTTGGGTCTATTTTCTCTAAACTTAATTAAAATGAATGAATGAATGAATGAATGAATGAGGATGCCTTTATGTTATGAAAGATAATCAGATAAATTGCAAATAATTGCAAAGTCTCGTTTTGCCATAAAAATGAACTTAATCCCATAAACATTTCCACTGGATTTCAGCCCTGCCACGAAAGGACCAGCAGACATCATGTCAGTGATTCTGTTGTAAAAATGTTAAGAACAAGGCTGAAGATCATTATGGCCTTCTGATTGTGTTGTTAATCATGGAAACCTGTAAAGTCATAATTGCTTTTCACAAAAAGAATTCACAAGCAAGGATACCTCTGCTAGTAAGGTTGCAATTATTCACTGGATCATCAAGAACTTCGAGGTTCAATTGTTTGTCAGGGAGCCCAAAAAAGTCCAGCAAGTGCCAGGACTGTGTCCTGAAGTTGATTCAGACACATCAGGCACTTCAAGTGCAGAGCTAGCTTAAGAGTGACAGCAGCAGACATGAGATGCACGGTGATGCGAAGACTTTTAGAGGACGGTCTGGTGGGTGTCAATAAGAGCACCAAATATGCCACTTCTCTTAAGGAAAAAAATCTTCAGGTGAGCCAAGAGAAACCCGCAAATTGCAGAGGTCTTGAAAAAGAATGGTCAGCATTGCAAATACTGACTCTTTGCATTAACTTGATTGTCAATCGAAGCCTTGGGTACTTGTAATTGTGTAATATTTGTAATTATACTTTAGTATACTATAATAAAATCTACCAAAAAAAAATCTAAAAACACTGAAGCAGCAAACTTTGGGAAAATTAACTGTCATTCTCAAAACGTTAGCTGTACTGTATAATAAAGAATTTTAGGGCAAATGTGTGGTGTTGTTTTTTTTTTAAATAATCAATGTGGTTTTAATATTTAAAAGTTTTTTAAGCTTATATAGCGAAATCATACTTGGTAACTATCTTTTCAATGACCTCTTTAGATTCGGGAAAAAAAGTTAATATCAAAGGACTTATAGTTTTACCTATAGTAAATAGCAACTAGTATGTCGTGCTGACACTTTAATATAAAATAGTTTGTGGAGCACCAATGCCTTATGCAAACGTGGTTAGTATAGTTTTAATGATTGTTCCTCGTGTGGTATTTTAGCATTAATTTAATTTTATCCTACAGTATTTGGCGTTGTTATTTTTATATTTACATTACTCAAAAAAACCTTGGTTAGACCCTTTGCGCTTTCCGTATCCCGTGACGTCATACAAAATGGCGATTCCAGTGTGAGCCACGCTTGTGTAAAATAATTTCACTGCCAGTTAAATAATAAATTAAATATAACAAATAAAATATCTTTTTTGGAGTGGTAAAGTGTAGACTATAAACATCATCATGTCGGCGCGACACAACAACAAACTACCCACAAATTTACCGCAGTTACAAAACCTGATCAAGCGAGACCCAAAATCTTACACAGAGGAGGTGAGTTAAAAAGCTACACACACACACATATAGTTAAATGATTATTTTTACACTCTGAGACAGATGTTTCCAGTTGTCATCAAGATCCAGCTTGATAAATAAAACGATTTTGTCATGTACATTTTAAGTTTCTCCTGACTGACGCCATTTTGTTGTCACTAAATAACTGCAATCCTTAACATTAAATGTTTTTTTGGACACTGAGTGCGAAATACGTTCATCACGTTATGTTAGTCGCGCCAAATAAATAAACTTTTAAAGCATAAAATCATGCTGAAAAGAATCTACAGTAAAAACAAACAAACCACAAACTAACTAACCAGGACTAATCCAGCTCATCCCTGATGCTGTTATCAGTAAATATCTGATCTGATCTGTCCACTGTGTGCAGTTCCTTCAACAGCTTCGTCACTACCAGTCCACACTTCAGGTTTTCAAACACCAACCAGACAAATCCAACAAAGATCTAGAGGAGCTGGTCATGTTCCTGGCTCAGGTCAGAACTCAGTGTGTCAGTGTGGATGGGGTTTCTTGGGTTGATCTGGGGTTGATTGGGGGTTCTTATGGGGTTGATTTTGGGGTTCTTGTGGTTAATTTGGGGTTTGTTAGTAAAGTGTGGAGATGATGGAGTGATGTGTTGTTCTCTAGGTGGGACACTGCTATCTGACGGAGCTAAGCAGCTTCCCCAAAGAACTGACTGAACTGCTGCTTAATCACCACACTGTGCTGGAGCCGGAACTGCGCATGGTCAGAACACTCTCTCACACACACACACACATACAAACTCTTCCTGCTTTCTTTTTTTTTTCCGACTTTCGCTCTGTCTTTGTTTCTTTCTTTTTTTACTTGTTTCTTTCTATCCCATGCTCGCTTTCCTCTCTCTCTTCTATCTTATGCTTTCTTTCCTTTTCTTTTTTTTTTTCCTTTTTTCCTTTGTTGTTCCTCTCTCATACCCCATATTTCAGAATATTTATCCCTAAAGTCTCTCGCTCTCTTCTGTTCCAGACGTTTTGCAAGGCCTTGATTCTTTTAAGAAACAAAGACTTGATTGATCCCACCAGTCTCCTCGAGCTCTTCTTCGAACTTCTTCGATGTCACGACAAACTTCTGCGGAAGGTCTGAGGGAAATAAAAACACACACACATGACAGTGTGTCAGAAATGTGTTGGCGTAAAATCTCACCTACCCTCTCTTGTTCTTTCACTTTTTCTTTCTCTCGTCTCTCTTTCTGTCTGTCTCTCTCTCTTGCCCTCCCTCTCACTCTCTCTCTCTCTCTCGCCCCCCCCTTTACTCTCTCTCTTTCTCTTTAGACTCTGTACACACACATTGTGACCGACATCAAGAATATTAACGCAAAACACAAAAACAACAAACTGAACACGGTACGTTCACTTCTTTATTACTGCTACTAATAATATTATGAATAATAATAATTAAATCCGAACTGAACGCTGATGTTTTTTCGAAAAAATGAATGAAAAAAATAATTAATTTTGAAAAATATCATTTTGTTGTCTGATCCTTTAGACTTTGCAAAACTTTATGTACACCATGCTGAGGGACTCGAACCCCATCGCCGCCAAGATCTCTTTAGACGTGATGATGGAGCTTTATAAAAGAAATATCTGGTGAGAGAGAATCGCACACACACACACGCGCACACACACAGCCAATTACACCTCTAAGCACAGACTGTTTTTTTCCACCTCAGGAACGATGCAAAAAACATAATGCAAAAACAGTGAACCGTGTCACTGTTTTTTTCACCTCTCAGGAACGATGCAACATCACAACAGCCTGTTTCTCCCTGTTTCTCCAAAGTCACTAAGGTGAATTTTTGTTTAAATTCTAAAGGGTGATGTTTAATGCTGCCGATTTATCATTGTTCTGTGTATTAATCAGATTCTGGTGGGGGCGCTGACCTTCTTCCTCGGGAAAGACGATGAGGAAAAGAAAAACAGCGACTCGGAATCGGAGGTAATTAAAATAAATCTGTCACAGACATGCGTCTGTCCCACTGAAATCTCTCTCTTTATTTCTCTGCATTTAAAGTCTGAAACGTTTTTGTTTGTTTTTATATGAATGTAATCTCTCACCCACAGGAGGACGGACCCACAGCCAGAGATTTAATGGTTCGCTATTCAACAGGAAAGAAAACGTCTAAGAACAAGAAGAAGCTGGAAAAAGCCATGAAAGTCCTAAAGGTACTCTGACCTCTCTCTCTCCTCTCTCTCTCTCTCTCTCTCTCTTTCTCTCCTTATCTTATTATCTCCCTATCTTGTTTCTTCCCTCTTATACTTTTTTTCTATTTTTTTCTTAGCTTTCTCCCTCTCTCCCCAATCTGTCTCTCCTCAATCTGACTGTCTTTCTCATCTCACTTTCTTCTCTATTGTTTATTTTTTTCACTTTTTTCTTTTCTGTCTCTCTTTTTCACTCTTATTCTGCCTCCTTTTCATCCTCCTTCATCCCTCTATTATACATCCTCTTTCTTCTATATTCTTACTCTTTTTCTTTATTCCTCTTCCACTACCCTGTTTCTTTTCCGCTCTCATTTCCTTTTTTTTCTCTCTCTCTTTCTCTCTCTCTCTGTGTCTCTGTCTCTGCGCTAACGCTCGTTTTTTTACCCTCTTGTCTTCACAGAAACACAAAAAGAAGAAAAAGGCTGAGGTCTTTAATTTCTCAGCCATCCATCTCATACATGATCCTCAAGGTAAACCCCCCCCCTCCCATCCCCATCTCTGTTCCAACGCTCATTGAATCTTCTTTTCTTTCGTTTCTTTTAAAACCCTGATGTCTGTGATGCTGCAGATTTTTCCGAGAAGCTCCTAAAGCAGCTGGAGAGTTCGAAAGAGCGTTTTGAGGTGAAGATCATGCTGATGGAGCTCATCTCCAGACTGGTGGGAATTCATGAGGTAAAGAACGAAGCGAGTCAAATTCCCTTTATTTATATTTATACAATAGTGTCGGAGCATCTTTCCAGAATCAAATAGTAGAAGATGTTGGTAATACAAGGACTATAATGAACACTCACTAAAAACACTCAATTCAGTTTCACTAGTATCTCTAAAATAATCCCTAATTTAGCAAGCCAGAAAACAAAACAAAATGCTAAGTTTGAGGGCTAGGCTTCTCTGGCCAGACGAACCAGCAGGTTTTTGAAGGATTTTGCATCATCTCAGTAAGCCTGTCAGCATGATGGTATCAGGTTCCTGTTCCTGACTGACAGGAGAGGAACCCGATGTGATGTGGACTATATGGCCAAATTTTACATCATGATGTAGTTCGGTCAATACAATATGATTCCGATATCGATATGAATATTAGAAAAGAAGCGTTACCATCTTGCGTCGGTATCTGCCACTTACGACCATGTGCGCATTACTCGAAACTGGTCTGAAAGTTTATTTAGCGACCATGTTGAATAGAACTCGGGAGAGTGAGAGGGACAAATGAGAAGGCGCAAGTAGCCAGTTGTGTTCTGCGCTTTCTGACGGCTGTGCCCTGAAGGTCATTCGGTGCCGAATGCTGTGATGTATATCGAAATATCGGAAATGTGTTTAAAAATCATATTGCCGTTATTGAAAAAAGTTCTATCGTGATACATATTAATATCGAATTATTCTTAGCCCTGATGTGATCTTCTGCTGTCACGTGCTCTGAGATGCTTTTCTGCTATTTGAGTTTCTGTAAACCTCCTCTGATATCCTCCATCAGAAAGGCCTACAGATCCACCTCTCAGAATGGTCTTAAATGTAAAATCTTATTAAAAATATGTTTTTCTTATAATTTGTAAAGTCTTGTTCCCGTCATTACCAAGCACCAGACATACCAACACAAATTCCTTGAAAATGTTTAAGCCATTTTGCTTAGCGTTAAAGCTGATTTTGATCTGATTCTCATTATCGTAAAGCAGTGCTGTAGAGCATCTGGGGCTTTTTCTTGTTTATTTTAACTGTTTGTTTTAGGCTTGTTTTCAAATTCAAATAATACCGATGATTTCTTCTTTCTATGCAGCTTTTCCTCTTCAACTTTTACCCGTTTATTCAGCGATTCCTTCAGCCTCATCAGCGAGGTAAAAATCAAACCTTGAGAGTTTCACCATCTTCTGTATCCGATTTATTTATTTATTTTTCCTTCCCTGTATGTTTAGAAGTGACGAAGATTCTCTTGTGTGCTGCTCAGGCCTCCCACCAGCTCGTCCCTCCTGAGGTAAACCGCACAGCCCGTCTCTTATCACTTCTTCAAGATTGATTGTCACACCACGTTCCTCTTTAGGCCCGGTAGAAGGTTTTTTTTTATCAGTTTTTATGTACAGTTGATATTCGTAAATTTGTAAATGTTTCCAGTTATTGTAACAGAATAAACTTTTTTTCTTTATTATTATTTTCTTCTAGTCAAAGTTAATTTAAAAAAGCGCTTCTTAAAAACACGAACTGTAACTTTTGCTGACACTGGATACTCCGGCCTTAAATTTCCCTAAAGTATCATTCTTACCATAAAAACAAAATGTATTAAATAAAGATTATTCCATATACATACTGAATAATTACTATGAATGTTCTGACCACTCAGGATATAACGTGTCTTATAACATTTTATAGATTATTGAGCCGGTGATCATGACCATCGCTAACAACTTCGTCACAGACAGGAACTCTGGAGAGGTGATGACGGTCGGGTAAGTATCTCCACCTTCACCTTTGTTTCATCACTTCCCTTTAACAGCAGGTTGAACTTTGCAAGTTTACTTTCTTTTTTTCCTCCAATCAGCATTAACGCCATCAAGGAAATCGTGGCCCGCTGTCCGCTCTCCATGTCTGAAGATCTGCTGCAAGATCTCACTCTGTACAAATCTCACAAAGACAAGAGTATGTCTGTCCTCTCTAGGCTAGGCCTTTAGACACATCTTAACAAACTGTGCTAGCAATGTCCTGAGAATCAGCTTTCTAATGCTGTGTGTGTGTGTGTGTGTGTGTCTGTGTCCTGTGTGATCTATAGATGTGGTAATGTCTGCTAGAGGATTGATTCAGCTCTTCAGGGAACTCAATCCTCAGATGCTGCACAGGAAACACCGGGTGAGGCCAGGAAGCCATGTATAAAACTTAAGGAATGACGAGACTGTGTGTTAAAGTAAAAAATAAAGTTAATACAAAATAAAATTACTGTTAAGAATGTGTTAGGATTTTTTATTTTAAAGTATTTTGGATTAACTAAATGATTTTTGTGTAAGTAATTAATTACTGTGTAAGGAATTTATTCCTTAACTAACTCACTAACTGACAGTACTTAACATACAGACTTTACTGCTGTACAGTACTGTCTTCACCACTGACTGGTTGGTTTGCCAAATTGCTGACTGATTCACTAATAGTCTGACTTACTGACATACTAACGTACTGACTGACTGACCGACTAGGTTAATAACTACCTAATTCCGTACTGACTGTCCGAATCACTAACTTACATGGTGTGTAACATACTGAAATCAGTACTGACTTGCTAAATTACTTGCTTACCCCATGATGGTCTCATTGATTGGCATAATAACTGACCTGATGATTAGTGAATTAATAACGGACTCATTTGATTACAGTTCCATCTCTATGTTTAGATGGTATCTTGTAGTGCTGATGGTGATCATTTTTCCAGGGTAAACCCACCGAGTCCTCCACCGAAGCCCGAATCCATGACTACGGCGAGCTGGAGGCTAAAGACTACATACCTGGAGCTGAAGTTTTGGACGTGGAGACCGAAGAGCCTAAAAATGGAGACGATGAAGGCACTATAACAGATTCAACATCTCCTTCTAATTCTCACAGAGTTTATTCTACATTTTTATATTTCTTTTTTCTTTCTAGATGGTTGGGAAAGTGTGAGCATGAGTGAGGAAGAGGATGATGATGGTGAATGGATAAATGTGCACCACTCCTCGGATGAAGATCAGGAAGCAGTGGTAAAAATATTATTGTGTATTTTTTTTAATTGAGGTATCAATGTTTTTGTGCCAGGTTTTCAATGTGTGTGTGTGTGTGTGTGTGGCAGGCAGAGAAGCTGCAGAGCATCCCATTAGAAGAGAGGAAGGCTAAAGCAGCAGCGGTAAGCACCAGCCGCCTCCTCACACAGGATGACTTCAAAAAGATTCGCCTCGCTCAGATGGCCAAAGACATGAAAGCGGCGCCCGGGAAAGGACAGAAAAGAAAGGACGCAGACCAAGACGAGGATACAGAGAGGTTCGATAAGTCTGCAGGACACATCCTGTCTTTTACAACATATAGCATTTTTGCACTCGTTTGTTTGTGGTGGCTAAAAAATGAATTGCGGTGTGTGTTGTTTCAGAGGGGAGCTACTAACGCTGAGAGACATTGAGCGCTTGCATAAAAAACCCAAATCGGATAAAGAGACCAGACTGGCCACAGCGTTGGTGAGGAATAAACACACACACACAAACACAGAGTCGAGCATTCAGACAGTGTCAGGGTCATGATAATGTTACTGTATTATTTAAAGACTGTCATTTATTCATTCGGTCCGTCATTTAGCCTTTATTCAGTTCCCTTATTTGCTCAGCTAAGTAGGTGCTTAGTCAGTTTGTCACTCCATCAGTCAATCAATCAATCCTCAGTATGTCAGTCAATACATCATTTGTTTATTTATTCATTTGTTTGTTTGTTTAAAGTCAGTCATTCAGCCTGTCAGTCAGGCCATCATTATATGTCACTCGTTCAGTCAGTCAAATTGGCTCCGAATTGTCAAATCAGCTCTGAAAATGTTTGTTACGGTTGCAGAAAACGTGAAAAAGTCAAACCCAGTCTACAGCATTTGGCAGATGTTCTTATCCAGAGCAATTTACATTCATCTCTTATACAACTGAGCAATCTTGGGTTAAGGGCCTTACCCAGGGGCCCACAATGGTGGCTTGGTGGTGCTGGAAATTAAACTCTGGTCTTTCTGGTATTAGTCCAACACCTTAACCACTAAGCCCCCACTTCTCTTTTTAATGTCAGACAAATGTTTTAGAGGCAGTGTGTAAACGTGTGACACAATGTGAGGTAGTATTTCTTTTAGACGAAAATTTTAAACAGCGTGCAGTGACTTTCAGTTCGTCAGTTTTTTAACTTAGTCAGTTTTTAGTAAGTCACTCAGTATGTACATCAGTCAGTTATTCATTTATTCACTGATTTATTTAGTCACTTCTTTGGTGAGTCTGTACATCAGTCAGTTATTCATTTTTATTTATTATCTGTGTCAGGCTGGACGGACTGACAGGAAAGAGTTTATAAAGAAGCGAAACAAGTTGAACCCGTACGCCAGCACCAGCAACAAGGAGAAGAGGAAGAAGAAGAACTTCATGATGATGAAACAGAGCCAGAATGTCCGAACCAAAGGGAAACGCTCCTTCAGAGAGAAACAGGTACAGGCGTTAAAGGAATCCTGTCTAGAAAATAAGATCTAACAGATAAAACCTTAACATTTATTTATCAAATTAAAATTAAACAGTAAATTACTTAACGTGCTAATAATTCCTGCTTTAATTAATCCTGCTTTTTTATTGTAACTTTTCCTGTCTATTAAATCAATAATAAAATTGTGTGTTTTGTTTCCACAGATTGCTCTGAGAGACGCACTTTTGAAAAAGAAGAAATACAAGTAGTGTCTCGGTTCAGAATTTCTGTATAGATCACCGTTATGTGCATCATGTGTAATTCAAAAACTCATTTTCTCTCATGCCGACTCTCTTCTTTGTTTCTTCTTTTAAATGTAATAAAAAAACAACACATTTTAGTACATAAATGGCTGTAATTATTGTTGCTGCAAGTCAATGTGAGGAAATATTGAGAAATATTAATGTTCCTGCGCAGTTATTTTTTTTATCCATTTATTTAGTCACCGCTTTCAAGACTAAGGCTAGTTTAAAGGTGTACAATTTATATTTTTTCACAACTATAATCACGTTTAAAATAGTTGCATAAATGTGGTCTTTAAATTCGGTTCCACTCCTAATAAGACATAAATACACTAAATGACTGACAGGAAGGACATCAGATTTAAAAAAAAAAATCAGATGTCTTAAAAAAAAAAGATCACGTTTATTACTTTAAACTGCAAAGGTTACTCCGGAGAGTGTGTTCTCTGAGTCGTCTTGGAAAGTCGGTTCATTTGATTCAGCTCACCAGTAGAGATTAGAGTATATCAGCTCGGTTTACAGGCTTACATAAAAATGATCAAGTAAATGATTTTTAATCTTGGTCAGCAAAAAGACATAAAAATAAAAGGAGTAATAACTAATAGAATAATAATGTGTCAAAATTGAATCACACGCAAAGTTATAATAAATGAATCATGTAAAATGGATCAATCGGAATATATTTTTTTTAAATTGAGGTGAAAAGTTGATTTTAATGTTTAAAATATATATATTACTTTAATAAAAACAGAATTTAACGATTAATTTCGACGTATTTGCAATGAAATCCAAACGCTTCCGTTCGCTTTTTACGGATTAAACTTCATTTCCCAGAATACTTTGCGGTCCAGCGACTGACAACAAATTGCCTGCTCGTCAAATCCGAATGCTTGGAGTGCCTTTGACTCGGAAAAAGGTAAAATGATATTTTTATAATCGTACTACCATTTAATCATTTATATGGAGGTATTAACATTAATATTAATGTCTGTGTTGTTATAAAGTTTTCCGTTTCCGTTTTTTAGAAGACGAACACGTTAGGGGCTCGTGCGCAGTGAGTGGTAACGTAAGTGGGCATGAATGCTAATGCTAACGCTGACTGGGAAAACTGAGGACGGAATCAAACACATTTAAAAGGTCATTCGTTTATTTATTTAATAAATATGCGCGTGTTTAGAGTCAGTAATTGGACAGTGATTTTTGTCAGGGGAGAATGTAAACGTTATATTTTCTCTACTTATTTTACGGTAATCTTAAACATTAAAAAACCCTAGATATACTAAATATTTACTTTAAGGATAATTAATTCATTCAACATGAACGACGACATTTGCCATATATTTCAATATTCATTGAATATTCTGTAGTATAATTTATAATAAATTTATTTAGTAATGTTTAAAAAAATAAGTAAGTAAATTGTCCATCTTTACATTAATACCAGGGGCATTTTATACGTTAAATCCTTTTTTTTTTGTTTTGTTACTCAGTTAATTTATTCAACAGATGTGTTAAATTCTTGACGCTGATTGGTCAAAAGGTCTCATTTGTATAATCAAAGCATTTGCTTAGATACGTTGTTTCCATGGTAACAGTTATTTTAAGGGATTTATCCCAAGCGTGTGGGAATCGTTTTGTAGTGTTGTTTAAGGAGGAGTATTAAATGTTTCTTTATTAATTATATTTAGTCTATTGATTTTTATTTAATTAATTTATTCTAAGTGACACTCCATTATTGGCAGGGATGCATTAATATGGTTTTGTTTTTAAAGTTAATCTGCAGCATGGTTTCTCGAGAATCTGTGGTGAAATTATATCGCGTGTATAAATGAAAAGCTTACTGTTGTTTAGAATTTTCTTCCATCACTGTGTTGATTATTTTTCTTAAACTGCACAACACTAAGTATTATTTCCTAATCTTGATATCTGAATTCTTAAAGTTGATGACGTAATTACGTCTAAAAGGCTGAAAGTAAAATAAGATAAAAAAAAAACCCCCCAAAGAAAGTAACGGCTTTTCTCTCTACTGGTATCATCAGCATGGCGATGTAAAGCGAGGGATGAGGACGAACGCAGAGAGAGCGCGCTCCCTGATCGAGACTTGGCAAGAGAAACAAAAAGCCTTTGATGGGTCTCGCTGTGAAAATCAGCACCAGCCCTCACACACGCCGCTGAGTGAATGTTGATGAGGTGAGTGCTCGACAGAGGGTCCATTCAGACGGAGATAAAGGCAGATCATTTCTGCCTGGGATTCAGGAAAACTTCAATCTGATGATGTGCGTTGGTTTAGAAACTGGGCAGTGATGGGAATCTGAATGCCGGCTTTATTGTTAAGACTACAATGTATTTCATTAACTCGCACATTGAAAGAGAAAAGAATAGTTTTTTTTGTTGGTTAAAATATTTGTGTAAATAATACTAGTGCATAATTAGAGTTTGATAGATGGGGCGTATTTTTAGCACAGCTTACTTCTGTTCACACACTGGGGTGCCATTACTTTTGCAGCCGATGAGTAGATCCTCATCCAAGCAGGTGTATCCTGTTGTGTCTTGATTTGCATATTAGCTCAGACTTTTCATTTGTTATTTCGCAGGTGCGTGTGTGAGAGAGAGGGTGTGTGCGTGTGATCGACCATGGCACCGGGTGACACGGCGGCGGAGAATGGAAAGCAGCAAAAGCTCAGGAACAAGTGCACATCGCGGTCCGCAGAGGCAGAGTGCGCTGCCGACGGCTCGTTCGTTTTTGAGGCTCATGAAGCCTGGAAGGACTTTCACAACTCACTACGGCAGTTCTACGAAAACGGAGAGCTCTGCGATGTCACGCTAAAGGTACCTGCTGTGTCACACTGATCACCTTTCTGTAGCAAAGCATCTCCGAGTCATCTATTATTTCTACGTAAATGCGGAGCAAATTTTATAGTCTTTGGTCTTCAGATTTAAAAATGTCCGAACGTTTGAGAAAAGCCGTTTTTTTGCATACTATTTGAGAATGCTAATTAAGATTAAAGTGCACTCCTGACACGGCTCGTTTGCATATGATGGCACCCACAACATTTCCTTATTGGTCATCTGCACAGCTGGCTGTAAGCACAAATTGGATGATCGGGGGAAAGGTGAAAAAGCAGGATGTGGAAGATAATTTGACTCACTGCTTTGTCGATATAAAACTATTTTATTAATTATAAGTCAGCGCAAAACAGCCAAGTGTGTATTTCTTCAATGTTCTTTAAATAATGAAAATAAAATATAACTAGGGGAAGTGGTTGCACCGTGGTTAAGGTGTTGGACTGCTAATTAGAAGATCGGGGTTCAATTCCTAGCACCACCAATTTGCCAGTGTTAGGCCTATGAGCAAGGTCTTTAACCCCCAATTGCTCAATTGTATAAAGTAGATAGATGTAAAAAAATAAATAAATAAATCTGTTCTTCACTGCTGCTATCTTCTTTTGCTGTATTCTGTTCTTCACTGCTCTTGCTTTTGTTTTTGCCCATGAAGGTGGGCACCAAGCTGATCCCCTGCCACAAGCTGGTGCTGGCCTGCGTGGTGCCCTATTTCCGTGCCATGTTCCTCTCGGACATGGCCGAGGCCAAGCAGGAGCTAATCGAGATTCGCGACTTTGACGGCGACGCCATCCGGGACCTGGTGCACTTCGCCTACTCGTCACGTCTGACACTGACTGTAGAGAACGTTCAGCCACTGCTCTACGCCGCTTGCATCCTGCAGGTGGAGCTGGTTGCACGAGCCTGCTGCGAATACATGAAGGCTCACTTCCACCCGTCCAACTGTCTCGCCGTGCGCACCTTTGCAGAGAGCCACCATCGTGTGGACTTGATGGACATGGCCGACCGCTACGCCTGCGAGCACTTCGGTCAAGTGCTGGAGAGCGACGACTTCACACGTGTTTCACCACTGCACCTCAAGACGCTGCTCAGCTCCAGCGAACTTAACATCAACTCGGAGACGCAGGTCTACGAAGCCGCCGTTAAGTGGCTCAAAGCCAATCCACAGCATCATGAGCTCTGGCTCCACCAGATCATGTCTCAGGTAGCGTCTTTAACGCAGCTGGAGTCAAGAGATTTCTCACCGCTGATTGGTCAAATAAAATTTCTATAACATGGGTAAATGTTAATATAAATTTTTTTATATATATATATTTTATATATTTTTTCATATTTGTTTATATGTTGCAGGTGCGTCTTCCTCTTCTTCCCGTTGACTTCCTTACAGGCACCGTAGCTAAAGAGGAGATGATCAAGACTGACCTAAGCTGCCGAGACCTGCTGGACGAGGCAAGGAACTACCACCTGCACCTCAGCAACAAGAGCGTGCCAGACTTCGAGTACTCGATCCGCACCACGCCACGCAAACACACAGCAGGTCAGAACAAACACACATGTTCAACAAAAGAAGCAGGCATTTGCAGCGTCTTTGTGTAAACTAGCGGTCTAAGATTGTTGTTGTTGCTTTTTAACCATGTGCAGGTGTGCTGTTCTGCGTGGGGGGACGCGGAGGTTCCGGAGATCCTTTCCGCAGCATCGAGTGCTACTCCATCAGCAAGAACAGCTGGTTCTTCGGTCCTGAGATGAACAGCAGACGCAGACACGTGGGAGTCATCTCTGTAAATGGTAAGAGAGAAAGAGGGAGGTTGATGAAAGGAGATGAAATAAAGGACAGTGTGCGAAATTACTGTCAAGGTGAGGCACAGGAAAATATAGACAGACTGGATAGAGAGAGATGGAGATTGAGATTAAGAATGAAGGATAAAATGAGAAAGAATAAGAGGAGGATTGAGAAATTATAGACAGAGAAGGGTAGCAAGACTCAAAAGACAGAGACAAGGTGAGAGACAACGGAGCAGACAAGCAGAAGAAACATAATGTGTGAGACTAAAGGAGAGTCAGGGAGCAAGAGAGAGCAACTGATAAAAAGAAAGGTAATGGAGTGACAAAAAGATGGAGAAAGCCAGACATGGAGCATGACAGGGAGCAAAACTGTGTATGTGAGAGACAGAGCGCGAGAGTGAGACACAGGGACACGTTGGGTGAGACTGTGACTGAAAATGGGACATGTAGACTAAAAAAAAAAAGAAGTTGACTAAGAGAGATATAGAAAGAGAGAAAAAGATGAAAAACTGGTTTTGAAGCACAGGAGTAAATGTGTCTGCAACGTGTCTGTAGGAAAGGTGTACGCGGTGGGCGGCCATGATGGTAGCGAGCACCTGGGAAACATGGAGATGTTTGACCCACACACGAACAAGTGGATGATGAAGGCCTCCATGAACACAAAAAGGTATCAGATTCTCTTTAAGAAGTTTCTTTTAATTATCAGCATTTGGTTGCACTGGTTTTGGTTGTACAATTGTGTGTGTGTGTGTGTGTGTGCGCAGGAGGGGTATTGCACTAGCCACACTCGGTGGTCCAATCTACGCTATAGGAGGCCTGGATGATAACTCGTGCTTTAGTGATGTGGAGCGTTATGATATCGAGGCAGACCGCTGGAGCGGCGTCTCCCCCATGAACACCCCTAGAGGAGGAGTGGGCTCTGTCGCTTTAGGGGTGAGAGCAAAGCATTATGGGTATTTTGTCTACGTTGATTTAAAGATTTTTTTTTTACATCTGCTTGTCCTTGCTTTCAGAGCTACGTGTATGCTGTAGGAGGAAACGATGGCGTAGCCTCTCTGTCGAGTGTCGAGCGCTTCGACCCCCACCTCAACAAATGGAGTGATGTGCGTGAGATGGGGCAGAGGCGCGCAGGAAACGGAGTAAGCGAACTAAACGGCTGCCTATATGTCGTAGGTAAGAACCGAGGAAGAGCAAGCAAATTTGCACAGTCAGTTTGAGGCCACAAATGGCAGAAGGAATCCAGCCTGGCACGAGGTTTGACCTTTTTACTGTCTGTGGTGTTATGACTGCTATATAACACCAGCTGACCTTTGATAAGCAATTTACATGAGATGAACAGGAGGGTAAAAAAAGTAGAAAGGTGAGAAGTGTAACTTTGTGAATAAGTGACTGATGCGTAGGATTAACACATGACTCGCTGATCTTTATAGACTCGGTTGAAATGTTTAACTTTAGCTCAGCTCAGTATAATTGTTTACTTTTACACTGACTGGATAGTGAACGAAATTCTATCCTTCTACTTCCTGAAACAGATAAATGAGCAACTCAATGCTAGGATACTTTGTGAACTAATACACACAGGAATGGAATTTGAGTAGTATTAGAATGTGATTTCCACTGTAGAAAAATTAAGCAACTCTCTTGGAGAACCCTGTGGTGTTGAGAACATGCTATTGTTCTTTTATGCCAGGAGTTGAAATCTCAGGATTTTGTTTTCAGTGGTGATGAACATTTCAATGTATTTTTTTTATTATTTGGGTATCAATAAAAGCAGACTATAAAAATAAATAGTGTTTAAAACCTCATTCATTTGAGCACCGTAAACACACACACACTTAGCCATGAATCAGGTGGAGGTGTGCAGTATGACCGCTGGGTTCCAGTCAGTAATTGTTCTCTGATCTGACAGCTCTTCGTGTGTGTGTTCATGTGTTTTTTAGGTGGGTTTGACGATAACTCTCCGCTCAGTTCAGTGGAACGTTTCGATCCCAGGAGAAACAGCTGGGAGTACGTCGCCGAGCTCACCACGCCCAGGGGCGGAGTCGGTGTTGCCACGGTAATGGGAAGGGTCTTTGCTGTAGGGGGGCACAACGGAAACGTCTACCTGAACACGGTAGAGGCATTTGAGCCACGCATGAACAGGTGAGCAGTCCAAAGAGTTTGAAGGTTAAGGCAGTTTGCTGTTAACCCTGTATAAGTTCATCCATTCCTACATAAGCCCATCCATCCATTTATTTATCTATCTGTCCATCTATCCATTCATACATAAATCTGTTAATCAATATATTCATTTATCTATTTATCCATCCATCTATGCATCCATGTATCTGTTCATATTCATCCTCTTATCCATCTTTTCTTCAACCCATCCATCTATTCATCCATCCAGCCTTTTATTTATCCATTTCTTTATTCATCCATCCATCTATCCATCCGGTTATAGCTTTTAATTTGTCCACCACACATCTGCTTATCTTTTCATTCTTCTTTCTGCCTGTTTGTCTATTTCTGTTTTTTTCTGCCTGTTTATCTGATTGCATTCCCATTTGTCTGTCTGCATTACCTGCCTTTTGTCATTCTCTACATCGGTATTTACCTCTAGATTTTCTGCTGATCATTGTACTTTTCTGTCCCTTGTAGCTCGCCTGTCTGTATGTCTGTCCAAAATTCTGCTTAATGACCACCTTGTTTGTCCACCTCTGCTTGTTTGCATACTTTTCTATCAGTATGCATGTCTGTCTGCCGTCTGGTATGTGTATCCATTGTCTACTTGTTCGTCTTTCTTTTTGTACGTTTCCATCTCTGTCTGCTCTTTCCATCTGTTAGCCAGCCTTCTTTTTTTCTGTCCCTGTCTCTTTGTGTTTTAGCCAAGATTCTGTCTGTATTTTGGTCTGACCTTCAGCCTATGTGTCTGTCTCTCTGGTCAGTCAGTCAACCTGTCTGCTTTACATTCTATATTTTGTATGTGCGGTGTGCTCACACGTGTGTGTGTGTGTGTGTGTGTGTGTTTAGGTGGGAGTTGGTGGGTTCAGTGTCTCATTGCAGGGCCGGAGCGGGTGTAGCGGTCTGTGCCACAAACATCAGTCGAATTCGAGACGTGGGTCAGGGTTCCAGCAACGTAGTAGACTGCATGTAGTGACCCTGTTGGTGTCCACACACACACACACAGAGAGAGCACTACAACTCTCCTAAACACCACACACAGCATAACATATATTTTCAGCACCTATACAGCACCACAGCATTGTCCAAACATTAACACACACCTTACACAACTAAACACACACACTCCAGTGCAGCAGTATAATTTTCCCCGAACTCTTTCACTCGTCTTTGTTTTCTCCAGTCGCTATAAAGACTTGTGTTATTTATTTCTCTGGTTGTGCGCAGAAACTATCTTGATTTTCTATATGATGAACTGTTATTACAAACAGCTTCCTTTGATCAACAAGCACCAGATAATAGTTCTCATCTTTAAAAAGACATCCTAACATCCCGTTAAACTAAGCAAGGGAATGAGCTGATGATGACCCTGACAGCCGGACGCTGTCTCGCTCTTTTCTCACGAAGGACCTACGCAACAATCCGTTTTTAATCTACTGCTATTTGGTATAAGTAATTCCAGTCCTCGTCTGTATGTCGAGTTTATCGTGCACTATGTTTATAGACTAGAAATAAGATATTTTTGTCTTAAAGATAAACCTACGTTAAAGCTTTTTCATCTGCGAACCGTGTGCAAAAAAGACGTTTGTATGATTGAGCTGTATTGTAGATGTTGCTCGAGTTTTAATCCTGCACTCTTTGAAATCAGTTTTTATCTATTTATATGTAGGCTAATAATGATTTCCTCTCAATTCATGTGTTATGCTGTTACATTAAAGAGATCTTGTATTTGACCTTTTATTATGTACTGAATTGTATAGCATATTTATGGTTTTCATCATCATGCGTTATCTCTGCCGTCTGCAAGTTTTCTATTTATTCTGCGTTTATTCTATTTATTGTAAGTGTTTAAAGCACAGAGAATCGTGTACGTACGACGTTTACAAACTGCGATGTAGCGCTTAGCGCTCCACTTGTGCAATTGAGCAGCAGAAACTTTTCTATCTAAATTTAAACAATCTTGACCGATGTATGAGATTCTCACACAAGTTCCTGAAGCTTTATTAGCCTCGTATGTGGATTTATGCAGTTTTTTCAATCAAATCTAAGATTTTTATTATTATTATTGTTGTTGTTGGTTTCAGGTTTTAAGACTGAGATTAAAACCATTTATTATTATTTTATTTTTTACGGTATATTGTGTGAAAATTTCTTTATAATACCTGTTTTTAAAATAAGATCTACTGTAGTGACTCTTCACTTCCTGTTTTCAGTAAGCCTCCGTACTTGTACTGTATTTTACTCAATTTCCTCCGTTATGTCAGTGTGATTCTCCTCCAATAAAGCTAAAGGTTGTGCATCCAGTGTCTCCTGTTTTGTTCGTTACCTAAACAGTTATTGATATCTAAGCAAATTTGCTCATGTTATAGCGAGTTTCTTCATTAAAATCCAATAAGCTAACTGTTAAAACTTTTTATTTTATAGATAAAAATGAGAAACAAACTTTGTTCCAGGGCTCTGAAGTTTGTGGTTATTGGACATATTTTATAGAAGAGGCAGGACCATTTTCTTGATCAGATTCTTTATGGCTAATTTTTGAAACCCAACGAGTCACAAACTCGTTACATCAGGAATACTCGTAGGCCATATTGTGTGGTATTTTTACTTGCTTTAATCATTGTGAAATTTGTATGACATTATAATTACTGAAACCAGGATAATTTGCCCTCTTTTACTGCCCCAATTGCTGCTTAAAACGTGGATCTGTCCTAGATATGTTTAAAAAACAGCCCAACGGTTAGTGAGCTGTTCAACAGTGTTCATAACCTTGTAATCCTGCTTATAAACCTAAACCATAACACTGTAGTTATAGAGTAATCACCTACAAACTAATGCTAGCTGATGACCATAAACATTTCAGAATACCAGTATGGGATGTACATTTAAAACATTAAAGCATAACAGAATTATTAACAATATTTTACAATACTGCTATAAACCAATTCTTGGGTCGATTGCATTTACATTTGATAAATATTAAGACATTGAAAAAGTCTCGCTAATTGTTGTGACTCACTGAATCTATTTCTTTTTTGATTAAGATTTTGCGACTAATTTTATGTGTAATAAACATAATTTAAAAAATGGCCAAAAATGACTTCTTTAAGCTTCTGTTCCAAAACAAGCTCGTTCAAAATAATTACAGAAGAGCCAATAAAATACTTTCTATATAAATTTACATTTAAAAAAATGATTTTGTGTAGTTGTCAAAGCACAATTTTGTTACAGCATCAGTAGCAAGTAGTGCGGGCTAAAATCAGTCTTTTTAGCTAACAAATCTTCATTACCGACTCTTTATTGGGTTGTCAGGAATTTTGAAACATAATTTCACTATAAAAAGTTAAAACTTAAGAGCTGGTTTGGTGTTATATAACATTTACAGTCTTAAATTATGCAGCAGTATAAAAAAGTTTGGGACTTTGATATTGTAAAATTTTTAGTGTGACAACTAGATCAGTAACGGCAACTTTGCTGAGTCAGACTGAAGAAAGTTAAAAAACATAAAGCAAAAAAGGAAACTGATTTCTAAAGATTTTTTTTATTAAAGAAATAGCAGTAGCGGAATTCTACTGCTAGGGAAGCAATAAAGCAGTATATATATAGCAGTATATAATATATATATATATATATAAGATATATGTATATTTTATCTTATGCACAAATGACAACATTTAACAATAAATCAAACTAATTTTGTGGGTTTTTTTAATAAAAAAATTACATTTGCACTTTAAAATGTTTAGCGTTACTCCCCACATTTTACACAGACTATCCTGTAAGTCCATCTAAAATCTTTTAAAAAAACTTTTAAATTGTCTTAAAGTTAAAAAAGTTTGATTTGGTTGATTTTAGTCTTTATTCTGAAATGTAATAGTTGCCACAGTGTACTGAATTCTAGCCTAAACCCTAGTACAACTAATTACATTTTTTAGATATTTAAGATACCTTATAAGCTTTTGTTACCTTAAGATTTAATTAATACAAAGGTACGATTTTACGTTGAACAAAGTGTAATAGTAAAAGTCAACTGTACTTTATTTCTTTACAATATAATTTTGTATATATATTTAACAGTGTATTTTGCAGGGTAATATTAATAGTAATGATAAAACCAATTATTATTGGTATAATTACCTGTAATTATTTATTTTTATCATTAAACAAAACAATATTTATAGTTTATATTTTACATTGGTAACTTGAATAAAAAAGACAATAAAGTCTTATGCTGAGTTTCCTGGAGCATCGAGCGGCCATGATAGATTTACAGCTTCATCTTTGGACTTTAGGATGCAACTGAAAAGCCGCTATAACACCTGAAGATGCTCAGAGCTGAAAAGAGTGACGGCTGGTGCACACACTCTTAGAGAATTGTGGGAGAAAAGACTTTCTACAGACATGAAGCAAATCCTTTAACTTGAAATCTAAGCTAAAGTTACTTTTAAAGCTGGAACTAAAATAAACAGAACCTGGAAGATTTTAGAGGAAGCAGTTTTTCTGTGTTTATTGAGTGAAAAAGAGCAAAGAATGTTCTTGCTCTTTATCACACTTTTTGGTTTCGTTCACTGTGGTAAGTATGACTTTTTATAGTTCATAGAAACTTTTAATAGGACATTCATAAAATTTAGATTTATCTAAATTAATTTCATGTTTTTTAAAATATTTTATTACTCTGATTGAATTTAATTTATTAACAATATTTGAATAATGTTATTTATCTCTATTTGTATATTTATATATATATTCAGCTCTTTGCTAGAAGATTGACATTACATGAACAACTTTAAGGTGTATAAAAACTAGTATACTATATAAAGTTTATAATATATACATATAAAGTAATATAAAAATACATTTTATATAAGTTTGCTGTATTATAAAAAAAAATGTAAGATTCTTCAAATAAATGTGAACATTTTTAAAGCCCCTTTTACCAGCATATTGCCATTTACATACATTAGAATTTTAGTGAAATTTTCATTACATTAGCAATTCAGGTGAAATCACAAACCAATTTAAAGGCACAGTCTCTACCAGGCTGTTTAGATTGGATAAAGAAATGGAAATTAGATTAGAAAAGATTTAAGAAAAATCCTAAATAAAATTCTATTATATTAGCAAGTGATTTTGTTGGGTATTACATTTTTTTTTTTTTTTTGGAGTTTTTTAGTATTTTCTCGGTGAAATGCGTAACTAAACAATTACAATTAAAACATCATTTCTCATAACCTTAAAAAATCGTCCACTTCAGTTAGTCATTAGGGTTGTTTAGCTTCTAATTTGTCATCTGTGTGATTTTTTAACAAGACTTGGATAAAGCAAGTCCAGTCAAACATTAGCTGGGTTATATTATACTGCTGCTATGAGGATGCTGCGTATCACATGACTTTCACTGCTGTCATAGGATGTTTATGATGCACATGTGTCCTCTTCACACGGAATGGAATTCTGTCAAATCCAGAGTGATGAAGCTTTACTATGTTTCACTCATGTAGTTCAACAGAACAAAGTCTTTATAAAATTAGCCTCGGGTAGCCAGTTTGATTTGTAATATCTCTTATGTATTATTATTTTATTTATTTATTTAAAAATGTATATAAATTAAATCCAGATATGGTTGGCTGACTCATTCACCTGTCTCTCTGTCTCTGTCTTTCTCTCTCTCTCCCTTATTCTTTTTTTTCTTTTTTTCTCGTTGTTTTCTTTTAGCTCTGGCCGATTGTGAAGCAGGATGGCGAGAGTACGAGGACAGGTGTTACTATTTCTCCACCGATAAAAAGACATGGCATGGCGCTCTGGAGGAATGTGCGAGCAAAAACAGTCATCTCATGAGCATCACTAACCTTCATGAGAGGGTGAGACAGGCAGAGGGCAACAGAGTTGCATAATAAGTAGACTTTCAAAAAAAAAAAGTTGGATTCGCCCTTACATATAATCTTTAACCCAAGCAGCTAATTAAACTTTAGCTCTGCCCATAAGCTACATTTACGTCAGCTAAAAATTTATTGTTCATATTGCATGGCTAATTAACCTTTAGTTCAGTTTATAAGCTACATTTACATCATATGACTATTTGTTGTTATAGCTGGATAACTAATTAACCTTTAACTAATCATATAAGATACTTTTACCTCTGCTTAACATCTAACACAGCTAAATAACCTTTAGCTGAGACAATAAGCGACATTTACCTCAGATAAACATCTAGGGTCTCACTTACAAACCTATCTCTTTAAACACAGCTAACAAGCTACATTTACCTCTAAAAACATTTGTTGTTTAACTTGGATAACTAATTAATCTTTAACTCGTCATATAAGGTAATTTTATCTCATCTAAACGTCGTACAGCGTTTATTAACCTTTAGTTTAGCCTGTAAGCTATATTCACATCAGCTAAACATTAATTGTTTAACTTGTAGGGCTAACTAAAGTTTAACTAAGCTAATATGCTACATTTACCTCTAATAAATATTCGTCGTTCAATCTGGATAACTGATTAACCTTTTACTCATCATAAAACCTAATTTCAGATAAACATCCAGTGTCCAAATCATGCATCTAGTTTCTTTACCTTCAGCATCTTATTGTATGTTTAGCTCTCACAGCTAATTACCCTTTAGCTGAAACAAAAATTTACCTCAGATACACATTCGATGTTTAACTTGCATGGCTCATTAACCGATATTTTTGTTTTTAAGATAAATTTTCCTAAGATAATAATTTGCAAGATACCTTACACAGCTACTGAACTTTTATCTCAGCTAACAAGCTACATTTACCCCAGCTTTACAATAAAATTTTATGTAGCTAAATATCTGTTTTACATTTCAAACAATTTCATAGCCAGCGAATGATCTTAAGTTAGCTAACCTGATCATTACCTAGCGTGTAATAATTACTTTGAACCAGCTTATGATAAAAAACACAAACTCCCTATGTTTTCTCATTTTTTCTCCTCTGTAGACATGGGTCAGCACACAGCTCGGACAGACTATATACTGGATCGGCCTGAACGATATTGCCTCTGAGGGGAACTGGGAATGGAGCGATGGCAGCATTTATTATCCATACCTGGAGTAAGTACCTGTTTATCTGTGCTCACACATCAGACTTTTATATGGAATAGTTGAATTTTTGTAGGAAGGTTCCTCATTAATAGAAGAACTCTAAAGTTTCACCCAGATTCTTTCAATTCAATTCAATTTCAATTTAATTCAATTCTTTCCCTTTGCAGATATTTATAAAAAAATATATTTGATCCCCTGCTGATTTTGTATGTGTTGCCCACTGACACAGAAATGATCAGTCTATAATTTTAATGTTAGGATTATTCTAACAGTGAGAGACAGAATCACTAAGTATTTGTCCCCTTCAATAAACACGGTAACAAGTTAACAAGTACTCACAGATCACAGACGTTTCTTGTAGTTGGCCACCAGGTTTGCACACATCTTAGGAGGGATTTTGTCCCACACCTCTTTGCAGGTCTTCCCCTTGTCATTCAGACTTTGAGTCTAACATTTGGCAACTCGAACCTGTAGCTCTTTCCACAGATTTTCTATGAAAGTAAGGTTTGGAGACTGGCTAGGCCACTCCAGGATCTTAATGTTCTTCTTCTTAAGCCACTCCTTTGTTGACTTAGCTGTGTGTTTTGGGTCATTGTCATACTGACCCATTTTCATTGCCCTGGCAGAGGGAAGAAGGTTTTACTGTTAAACACTTGCTGAGGGAAGAAGGTTTTACTGTTAAACACTTGCATACTTTGCAGCTATTTTGTCTTTTCGTCGTCTAGATACTGGAGGCCAGGACAGCCTGATGACTATAACAATGAGGACTGCGGACAAGTGGACGGGAACAGCGAAGGTCGCTGGAATGATGAGCACTGCACTGCACAGAGGCCGTACATCTGCAAACGAGACAACCGTACGTTAACTTTCACAGATTTATCCGTTTTTATTCAGAGGGTACATTCATAATTTTTAAAGAGTTAAAAAAAAAACAGATTGTGTAAATCTGACTGCTATTCATTTTTTCAAGCACCAGAGAAATTGATATAAGTTTAAGTTGTAATAAGGATATTAGGTATTTTATGTTCTAATACATTTTTGTTTCAGCTTAAACATGGGTTGATTTTAAAATGTAACCCTCATAAACATATTTGTATTCATTTTATATGTAGAAGATACAGAAACATTTATTTAGTGTTAGAAATAACACCTGTAACTCGTCTTTTACAGCTGCAAAGTAATAACAAACTATAACTACTTTTGTTATTATCTTAAATGTAACTAGAAAAAACAGGATGCTAATGTTTAATAAGTTGAAATAAATTTAACAAATTAAGGTTTGGGTGCCAATTTGCGTTTTTATGGGCTATAAATGAGCTCCGCCCTGTGCCAGAAAGCTAAGAGCTGCTCAGCTTTGAATTTGATTCTTTACAAATGTTCAAACAAAAAGTTAAGAAGTTAAATATGTTAAAATATTTTATGTTATTTAAATTTCAGAACTTTATCAGTTACTGTGGTTCTGTTTTCTCTCTTTGAAGCGAACCCTCCTGTGTTGTGTGACACGGCAAACCGGTGGGAACAGTTCGGTTCAAACTGCTACAAGCTGCACCACATGCTGAGGAAGAGCTGGATCTCAGCTCGGAGTGAGTGCCTGAGGGATGGAGGTGACTTGGTGTCCATCGAATCAACAGAAGAAGAGCAGTATGTTTTGGGTCTAGACTCGTCTAATTATGACCTGTGGCTTGGCTACTCCACCCTGGTGAGGTTCAACCTACTTACTTACCCACAAAAGAATTCAACATGTCTTTAAAATAGACTGAAAGAGTGTGTGAGGTTCTGATAGTATCTTTGTGCAAAGTCCACGTTTCTCCTCTACAGACTTAAATGAAAGATAAATAAAAGTACATAGAAAGTTTTTTTTAACATGAGATCTTTCCTTTGCAGAAATGCACCTCGATTTCCTGTGAAGTTCAGGCGAACAGCACCTCCTTCAGTTGGTCTGATGCGTCTTCCTATAGCTACACACACTGGGCTCAGGGGCAGCCGGATCTCACGTAAGTGACGCTTATCATAATGTAAAAATCACTTCATTAACCCAGAACATTGATATTAAAAGAAAAATCGATTTAAGGAGACATTTTACATGCATAATCCATCACGGTATAGAATGAGATCTAAGTAAAAGGGGGGAAAAAATTATAATTTAAAACCAATGTTGAAAAAAAATAAAGAAAATGTTTATTAAAGTTTAAAGGTGAAGTTTTTTAGTCAGAAATGTAAGGTAAAGTGGGTAAAGTGTTGGTGTTTCATACTTATTAGGTTAAGTATAAATCAAACTGTACAATTATAAAACGTTTGAACAAAGTTCTAAAATTCTATCTAATAAAAAAAATAACACTATATTATAATAATAATAATGAATATAATGCCATACCTACTATTACGTCTATTAGTTTTACTACTACTACTAATACTACTACTTATAATAATAATAATAGAAGTACTTTTTATATTATACATAATATGATTTTTATCTGTACTGTTCCTGCCTCTACTGTTATATTTAATTAAGGTAAACCTTGAGTGTTTAAGAGGTTTTCAAATGTGACACGTGGTGTTTAACAGCGATAAGCAGAACGGTCTGTGTGCTGGTCTCATCAAGTCAGGTGAGGAAAATGGAAAATGGAGGACTCACCTGTGTCGCTCTGAACATCCATACGCATGCAAGAGAGCCTTAAACAGTGAGTTTTATTCTAACACAGCTTCAGAATATTCAGAAATTTATCACAAATAACAACTCGACATAAAAAATATAATATACCATATTTAATCTTTAAATAAAAAAAAAATTGCGCACTTTAAGAATTAAGAATTAACCGATAAGTCAAAGATTTCATTACAGATTTATGTTTAAAATGCAGAATTTTTTAATACATTTTTTTAATTCCAAAAAATAAATTTGCATCAGTTTAATTGCTGTCTTTGCAGAGGGTGCTAATAATTTTGGTGATGTAAAAAAAAAAAAAAACCAAATCTACTTTAAAAATATATTAAAACAAATAATAAATATGAAAATATGAAATACAATAAAGGAATATTTGGATTTTTTTAAGCTGGACACACTTAAGGGAAAAACTAAAAAGAATACATAATGAGAAGATTTATTCATTTTCTTGGAGTATAGCTCAACCGTTAGTTTGAATTTATTTATTTATTTATTTTCTAAAAGCACAGTCCTGAGTGTTATTTGTTTAGAATAAAGGTAAAATTTTTGCAAATTAAATAATCTAAATATCCCACTAGAACTCTCCTGCTACAGTATCACATCATTAACACACGGATTAACAGGATGTGTCTTGTGCCTGTAGCTGTTTGTCCGCTTGGCTGGAGTAGCTTTAAAGGAAGCTGCTATTTGGTGGTGACTAACGGCCGCCTGATAACCAGCTGGCACCAGGCGATGACCAGATGCACCAGCATGGGAGCAAACCTTCTGACCATCAAGAGGTCAGAGGTTAATCACAGAACTGTTGTACAAGTTGATCATTTAGTTTGTGATCTCACTGATTATCTGATTGTTATCTTTCATAGTGAGGAAGAGCAGTACTTCATCAATGCTATGCTTCCTGACATCAACCAGATCAACATTCCTGATGTCTGGATTGGAGTTTCAGGTAAAGCTTCAAGAACTTCCTGTCAGGTTTTCTCTCACATTCTGTACAGTCTGGTCAGAGAGGAAGTGATGTCATATATTGATAAAAAATATTTGGAGTATAAACCCATACTTCTATGAGCGCTGATTCTGCTGACTCTGTCTCTATCTTTCTCTCTCTCGCTATCTTTCTCTCTCTGTCTCTGTTTGTGTCTCTAGATATGGATGAGGACGGCACGTTTCGATGGGTGGATAAGACAAATATAGAGTTTTCCAACTGGAGCCCTAATTTCCCAAAGAACACGGACAAGATGTGGGACTGTGGACAGATTTATACAGGTAAAAACACAGAGAGAGAGAGAGAGAGAGAGAGAGAAAGTGAGAGAGAAAAAAGAGAGAGAGGGAGACCATTTAATGCGTAATTTTTTAATATTTTAATTTATTCTTAGATTCGCACCAGACAAAACAGACAAGGAACGTTGATTGTTTTGAGAAAAGAGTGACACCCTGACGTTTAAAATGAGTCACAGGAGGTGTAGATGGAATAAAGCAGAAGTTGATGTGGATGTGATGTGAGTGTATGTTTGTTTACAGGAAATTATGCTGGAAAATGGGAGACTGCTAACTGCTTTAAGTTTCAGGCGTACATCTGTAAGATGTTGGGGGGTCAAAATGTGAAACCTACCCCTCCTCCCGGTGAGAAAACAGTTGTTTGTGTGTCTATCTATCTATCTATCTATCTATCTATCTATCTATCTATCTATCTATCTATCTATCTATCTATCTGTCTATTTGTCTGTCTGTCTGTCTGTCTGTCTGTCTATCTATCTATCTATCTATCTATCTATCTATCTATCTATCTGTCTATTTGTCTGTCTGTCTGTCTGTCTGTCTGTCTGTCTGTCTATCTATCTATCTATCTATCTATCTATCTATCTATCTGTCTGTCTGTCTGTCTGTCTGTCTGTTTTTCTGTCTGTCTGTCTGTCTGTTTTTCTGTCTGTCTGTGTCTTATTCTCACTTTCTCTCTCTTTTCTCTGTCTTTTCCTGTAAACAATTTACATAGTAATTACACTGTAATACTTTAATTTAATCCTATAAAAGACAAATACTTTAATCTAAAATTATATAAAAGGAAAATATTTCCATAAAATTGTTAATTTAAAATAGAATAATTTGTACTGAAATTGAAGGTAAATACATGGCTTTTTGATCCTTTTTCCTTTTTGCGTTATGGCAAACCCCTTTTATTTTTTCCCTTTCTCTCTCTTTATTTCTCTGCAGAATTTCATTGTGATCAGGGGTACCTGCTCTACGGGGATTTCTGCTATCACTTCGAGAGTGAGTCGGTTAAAACCTGGCAGGCCGCTGAAGACTACTGCTTGTCCCAAAACGGACACCTGGTGAGCATCCACAACCAGGAGACTATCAGCTTCATTACAGGTGTGTGACACACAACAGCTAATCAGCCAGGTAGCTCTGATTCAGTTGTGATAATATTTTTCTCTTGTGTTTTCTTGCCTAAGCTCACATCACCAGAGCTTCCTGGATCGGACTAAACGACAAGCAACAAGAAGGCAACTTCAAATGGTCTGATGGAACCCCTTCCGTATGTAACTCATTCTACATGTCCTTCACAATGTCCACGTTTATTTGTGCTCTTGTAACTTTAGCAACAGTTTATAATTTACTTGAGGGTCAGAAGATTGTTTAACATAAATAGAAGAAGTCTTCACCCTCGGTCAGGGGTAAGGCTGTTGGTGGTCAAGCTACATTTTTTTAAGCTTTAAAAGACAGTGAGTAACAACCAGTTACATATGCTATAATGTAAGTAATAAAAGGAGAAACATTTAAGTACAAAATTTGATAGTATTATGTGTTTTTGTCTCTCTGTGTCTCCAGGACTTCTTTCTGTGGGAGCCTGGTCAGCCGGATAACTGGAATGACGAGGACTGCGTGCAAATCCGTGGCACGGAGCACCCAGAGACGGGAAAATTCAACGATATTTCCTGCTCTAACACGTACCCGTTCATCTGCCAGAAAGGTGAATCATACACTCTTTTTCCCCATGAGGTGTGTTTAGTTCTGTGATTTAATAGATGCTCTTCAACATTGCAGTCTGTCAGCTGTTTTTTCAAATTACAAATGTATGTAACACGAAAGAAAACCATTGTTTGAAAATTTGCAGTTTGATCATATTAATATTTTTGATTTTTTTTGTCTTTAGCTAAAGGTATTGGTCCTCCACCAATTCCTCCCACCTCTGGACCAGGTATAAGTTTCTCTCGGTTAATTCACATCTTTTTTATACTTTATTATCAGTGTTGTACGTCTTAATAATTAATTTCTTCCTTTCTTTTAATTTCTTTCTTTTTCTCTCTCTCTTTTTTTCTGCCTCTCTCTCTCTCAGGTTGGAATGAGAAGTGTGGTTCATGGATTTCTGACCCCTTTAATGATTACTGCTATCACATTATCCCGTTCTCTATGCGTAAATGGGCTGAGGCTCGTGCTGACTGTATATATCAGGGAGGCGATCTACTCAGCATCACTGAGCCCTTCGAGCAGGGATTCATTCAGGGTACACACACACACACACACACACACACACACTCCGCCTTAATGACGTAGAAGCATTTCAATATAAGGATTTATTGTCATGTTCTCAATTCCATATATGATCTAAATGCTAAACCCTTATTTCCATCTATAGTCTTAGCGATACGCTAACATTTCCATATTTAGATTTAGTCTCAGCCCCGTCTACTTTTTTAAATATGGACTCAATGACATGTCCATAGTTCCATACATGACCTTAATAATAAGCCCACATTTTCATGTTTGTATTGAAAGTGGAGGCTCATGGTTAAGGTGTTGGACTGCCAACCCGAAGACTGTGGGTTCGATTCCCAGCTTCACCAAGCCACCACTGTTGGGCCCCTGAGCAAGGTTCTTAAACCCCCATTGCTCAGTTGTATAAATGAGATAAATGTATGTTGCTCTGGATAAGGACGTCTGCCAAATGATGTAAATGTATTAATTATTCATGCCTTTCCATATTTTTACATGCTAGACCAAATAAATAGAGAAATCTTGTTTGTTTTTTTTATAATTTGGCAGCTCAAATCCAGTCGATCCCGACGGGCGTGTCTTTGTGGATCGGCGCTCATGACTCGGTCACAGAGGGAGGATGGGAATGGATGGATAGATCCCCTTTCCGTTATATTAACTGGTCTCCAGGTGAGAAGGACAGACACCTTTTCACATTTCATCTCACCTACAATGAGTCACATGACCAGGGTTCTGTTAGAAAGAGAAAGTAAAAAAACAACAACGCTTACTCGTTTACATCACCTCTGCTTTTCGTTTTAGGTAACCCGGATAATTACTTTGGTGAAGACTGTCTCTCCATCTACATCAACAACGGAATGTGGAACGACGACAACTGCGAATATCGCCGAGGCTATATTTGCAAACGCCGCGGTAAACAAACATGCGCAAAGTAGAATCCCTAATAAAAAATTCACTTGATATTTTATTTCAAACACGCTTACAAATATATTTAAGCCTTACACACACATAATCATCCATGTTTCCTGTTTTTAGTTACTAAAAACATAACCAGAGATATGTCACTGTAGCATCTCCTTTTATCTTCTCTTACAGGAAACACACCTGTACCTCCACCACCTCATGATGGTACGCTGATTAAAGGAAATCCCAAACTGTGGACTTTCTTTAAGTTACTGTGTCCACAATTTTGGCTCTAAGTTTTTTTATTTACTTACTGTCTCTGTTTGTCTGTCTGTCTGTCTGTCTGTCTCTCTCTCTCTCTCTCTCTCTCTGCAGGCTTTATGACAGTGCACACATGTGAAAACTCCATTTTGGTGCTCCACTGTCCCATAAACAGTGTCATTAATATCCAGTCTGCTTTCTACGGCCGTCACAGTAATGACATCTGTTCTTACATGGGTGGAAGTCTAGGTGAGCACATCACTGAGGTTCATATATATATATATATATACTGCTAAAAAAATAAAAAAAATAAAGGGAACACTAAAATAACACATCCTAGATCTGAATGAATGAAATATTCTTATTAAATACTTTGTTCTTTACATAGTTGAATGTGCTAACAACAAAATCACACCAAAATTATCTATGAAAATCAAATTTATTAACCCATGGAGGTCTGGATTTGGAGTCACACTCCAAATCGAAGTGGAAAAACACACTACAGGCTGATCCAACTTTGATGTAATGTCCTTAAAACAAGTAAAAATAAGGCTCAGTAGTGTGTGTGGCCTCCACGTGCCTGTATGACCTCCCTACAACGCCTGGGCATGCTCCTGATGAGGTGGCGGATGGTCTCCTGAGGGATCTCCTCCCAGACCTGGACTAAAGCATCCCCCAACTCCTGGACAGTCTGTGGTGCAACGTGGCGTTGGTGGATGGAGCGAGACAGGATGTCCCAGATGTGCTTAATTGGATTCAGGTCTGGGGAACGGGCGGGCCAGTCCATAGCATCAATGCCTTTTTGCAGGAACTGCTGACACACTCTAGCCACATGAGGTCTAGCATTGTCTTGCATTAGGAGGAACCCAGGGGTAACCGCACCGGCATATGGTCTCACAAGGGGTCTGAGGATCTCATTTCGGTACCTAATGGCAGTCAGGCTACCTCTGATGAGCACATGGAGGGCTTTGCGGCCCTCCAAAGAAATGCCACCCCACACCATTACTGACCCACTGCCAAACCGGTCATGCTGGAGGATGTTGCATGCAGCAGAACGTTCTCCACGGCGTCTCCAGACTCTGTCACGTCTGTCACATGTGCTCAGTGTGAACCTGCTTTCATCTGTGAAGAGCACAGGGCGCCAGTGGCGAATTTGCCAATCTTGGTGTTCTCTGGCAAATGCCAAACGTCCTGCACGGTGTTGGGCTGTAAGCACAACCCCCACCTGTGGACGTCGGGCCTCTTCCACATCTCCTGATTTACTGGCCTGTCTCCTGGTAGTGCCTCCATGCTCTGGACACTACGCTGACAGACACAGCAAACCTTCTTGCCACAGCTCGCATTGATGTGCCATCCTGGATGAGCTGCACTACTTGAGCCACTTGTGTGGGTTGTAGACTCCATCTCATGCTACCACTAGAGTGAAAGCACCACCAGCATTCAAAAGTGACCAAAACATCAGCCAGAAAGCATAGGAACTGAGAAGTGGTCTGTGGTCACCACCTGCAGAACCACTCCTTTATTGGGGGTGTCTTGCTAATTGCCTATGATTTCCACCTGTTGTCTATTCCATTTGCACAACAGCATGTGAAATTGATTGTCAATCAGTGTTGCTTCCTAAGTGGGCAGTTTGATTTCACAGAAGTGTGATTGACTTGGAGTTACATTGTAATTTAAGTGTTCCCTTTATTTTTTTGAGCAGTGTATATATCTGATTAAATATTTCCTGTAAGGATGTTTTAAGGTGAGTTTGATGTTCCAGAAAATTGCGACGTCCCTGGTATGTACGAGCGCACCCGAAAGCAGTGTGACAACCATCAGCACTGTTTCCTCTTCGCACATGTGGATACCGACCTGTGTCCTTCTGTTTCGAAATATTTGGAGGTGGTGTACAGCTGTGAACAGAACGGTACTGCAAAGTGGAGTGTGTTTTTTACACTGAATGTCTTTTTTTTTTACACAGCATATTTCAGCAAGTAACTTGCCACAATTATGTTGTGTTATTGTTAATGTTTTTTACACTAAATTAGTGTCTGTGTTGTGGGTGTATGTATGTTTTGTGTATTACTATCACACATCCAGTTTTCTAAAACATACTTGATAAATTAAATATATTCCAGAATAAAGGAGTAAGTGTCATAATAATTTGCATTTGTGTGTATGTGTGTGTACGTGTTTGTTATTTCAGTGTGTGTGAGAGGTCTAGGAATTGAAAATGGCACCATTACAGATTCGATGCTCTCTGCTTCCTCGTCGATGGCTGGAAAGGAGCCTAGAAACGCTCGTCTTAATGGAAACTCCTGCTGGATGCCTTCCAGCACCAGTAAGTCTTTTATTAGTTGTTTTAACTAAACTTTTTTTTTACGTTTACTAACTTTTTTATAATAAATAAGTTACTTATCTAGTAGTGTTTATTTTAATCAAGAGTTTTCAGTAGACGCCATGTCTAAGTAAGTTTTCTGGTTGTTATAAATAATTATAAATAATAAATGATTGCTGAATGCGGTTCTGGTGGGAGGAGTTTACTCTTTGTCCTCTTTTAATCACAGCAACACTAACCAATCTGTGAGCTCTTTTATAAGGAAGGAAGCCGAGAGTATTAACCTCTAAATTTGTGTTACACATTGTAGCATCTGTGATGCAGCAGTTTAAACAACTGTAAAAGTAGTCAGATTCAAATGTCTCAAAGGAACCATATAACTGATATCCTAACCCTCCACTACTGTGTGTCAGGTAGTGCCTGGATCCAGGTGAGCCTGAATGCAGTGAAGAAGATCACAGGGGTGATGATCCAGGGCTGCCCCACTGCCGATCACTGGGTGGCCAAGTTTAAGGTCAAGACCAGCATTGACGGAGTCTCCTGGAACGACTACACCGTGGACGGAAATGTATGAGATGCGTTGATTAAACTTTTTTTTAATCATTGTTTGGTTATACTATGAACTGCTATCATTATTATAGTAACAACTCATCAACATTGATTCAGAAACCTTTTCAAGTGAGGTAAAGTTTAGGAAACATCAGTGTCAGTGTTTTAAAAATGTAAATGTTTAGTTTATTTTATTTACAACAATAGAGAGCTAAGGATTGTTTGTATCTGTGATTAACATAAGGAATGCAAATAAATTGTAGCTTGTTAAATGTAATTATAAACAGATAAAACGTATGATATTTAGGTGTATAAGGACAAATGTTTGAAAGCAGGAAAGTCCATATATAAAATATCGGAGAGATCAGAAACTAAAACCGTCTATATTTGACCTTGGTGACATGCGTATAATGATAATCCCACATTTCCATACATAAATTTACTGAGATGCAAATATATCCATATAAAGCTTCAATGAGCAGCCTAAATTTCCATCTTTGGATTGATGGCATGCCTATATATATATATATATATATATATCCTATCATATCCTCACGTATTCCATATATTGTTATAGTTAAGAGGTTAAGAGGTTAAGAGGCTGAATCCATATATCAATGTAATCAAATCCAAATCTGGAAATTAAAGCTTCGTATTAAAGCCATGTATAAGTAAAAAACAGCATCTTACCAAGTCCATATATGTAAATGTGGAATCATAATTTTGGGTGTATATAGAAAATGACATCGATAAGAGTAAATCCATATATGTAAATGTGGGTATGTTACTAGAGCCATATTTGGAAAAATGGACATGTTAACAAATCCAAAATTAATGTTTCTCATAAAATCCCACTTAGAAAATGTTACCAAGTTCATATTGTGTATGGGAATGTAAACAATAACATATATATGACCATATATGTAAATGTATAAGTATTTGTGTGGTTTTTTTATAGGTAGAAGAGTTCTTTGGTGCAGCAGACAGAGAATCTCCTGTTACTCAGCTCCTCGGCACTCCTGTGTCTGTGAAATTCATTCGAATCCTTCCAACAGAGTGGCACAACCAAATCGGGCTGCGCTTCGAAATTCTCGGCTGCACGCCAGACTGTACGTCCAAAACTTAGTAACACCAAACACACACACACACTCCAATCCTTTCCGTATCACTCAGCTTCACTGAAAAGCTTACTTATGGTTTTTATATTTAATCAAACCATTAGTTTGATGATGTTTAGTGACTCGTGGAGAAGGTCTGAGTCAAACAATACCAGTGAGAGCCAAAAATTAGAGACCTGGCTGGAAACATGGAAACAGAGCCAGGTTTATTAAGAAATGAGGTTGTGTTATTTATAATATTGTTTATTTATCTGTGTGTGTGTGTGTGTGTGTGTGTATATGTCTGTGTGTGTGTACAGATGCCATTAGCTGTACAACAAAACCCAATTTGGACCACTCTGTAGACAGACTGACGTAAGTTTATCACAATTTACACTTGGGGTTATTTAATCTGTTTTTTTTTTTTGTAAACCATAAACCTTTATCTTGCATTCAACTTTAGTGTCCACTGCCCTGCTGGTTGTGCGCAACATCCCTATAGTGTGTATGGAACTATAACATACCGAGGGGTGAGAACAAACCACACACCTCTGAGATAACAGGCTGACAACTTAGTTTTAAAGAAAAAGTCATTTTGTATGTATTACATTACAAAGGTCTTAGTGTCAACTTTTAGTGAGTTGAAATTACATAGAAGAAAGATAAATTACACAGAAGTGAAGAGAATGAGTCATTAAGCTATACTCGAGAAACATTAATTTTTTTAATTCAAGAATCATAAATAAAGTCTATTTGAGTCATTACTGATTGGAGATTACTTGATTACAGTGTGTTGAAGTGGGTAAGTTGTGCTGATTGTGAGATGTTTTATTTCAGGACTCTACCATCTGCGCAGCTGCGATCCACGCCGGCGTGCTCCTTAACGAGGTCGGAGGAGACTGCACCGTTCTTAAAGCTCCAGGACAGAGCTTCTACAGCGGCTCCACCAGGAACGCCATCACCTCCCGGCAGTACGCGTTCTTAACTTCTTTTCTGTGAATTCATGAACATCAGCCTTGCAAGCCAATAAAATTTAACTAGGCGTGAATGTAGATTTTTTACACCTCAGTCAAATCTATTAAGTGTAAAATTTTCTTTGACTGAAAGAGGAAAATGCTAACAATCTTGCTAATTTGTGGAGACGTTGTTTGAGAAAAAAGCTTTAAAAATACCACGTATAGTCAGTTCCTTATGTTTCCCCCCCCCTTTTCAGATACAGTGGGTCCTATTCTGTATCCTACCAGTTTGCTGATGGAGGTATGATTAATTCGAATAACAAATTCGAATAAAATCGATTGATTTAGCTTGGATCCTTCAGTACATCAGTGTGTGGGTGTTTTCTTGTGCAGAACTCAGATGTTCAGGAAACGACTGGTACGAATTTGGCGAGTTCTGCTACAAGCCTTTTACAGAAAAGAGGACATGGCACGAGGCTCAGTCTGCATGCAGAAGGCTTGGCGCTGAGCTTGTCTCCATTATGTCCCTGACAGAGCAGAGCTGGCTACAGAGCTACCTTTACCAGGGTACGGATCGGGAGAGGACAAGGAGAAAAAAGAGGAAAAGAAATAGAATAAGGGTTGGGATGATGGTTATATTTCAAGGGTGCCATTATTTTTGTTCCAATTTTACATCAAATATATGTGTTCTTTAGCCACCAGTGACGTCTGGATCGGATTGAATGATCTGGAGTTTCCAGGCTACTTTAGCTGGTCAGACAACCATGAAGTGAAGTTCACTTACTGGGCTCCTGGAGAACCGAACAACCACCTGGGCTTCAATGAAGACTGTGTGGAGATGTACTACCAGGTACCGGGTTCACTAAATGGAATAGAAAGTTGAAGGAGAGAAGAAAGGAAGGTTGAAAGGGAGGAAGAAAGGGAGGTTGAAAGGACTCAAATTACTGTTGTGTTGGTTCCGACTCAGTTCTGACTCGGTTCTGTTTGTTCTTCTAGACGGGTCGATGGAACGATGTGACCTGCACTGAACTGAATACCTACATCTGTAAAATGCCTAAAGGTCATTACCCTCTGCCCTCCATTAAACCCACGGTGTATGGCTGCCCTCAGGTGTGTGATGTGTGCTGAATCTAAATCTATTTTTTTATTTGTTTGTTTTTTTAAGGGTTTGGTGTTTCTGAGTGTGTATTTGTGTGTATGCTTGTGTAGGGCTGGGATGCTTTTGAGTACTCTTGTTACTGGTTCGAGGAGACAGCCATGACTCGTGCTGAGGCCAAGGCTTTCTGTGAGAGTAAAAGCAGCACTCTGCTTCACATACTGGACGTGTGAGTGACTAATAGCGTAGTTGATTTGCACATTGTAACGTATTTATATTTCCAGTGAAAGTTTGTTGATGGTTCCTGGTTTTCTGCGCTGCAGGTACGAGCAGGCCCACTTCACAGCATTCCTTAGCAGTTACTCAGGGCAATGGTGGATAGGTCTGAGAGCTAAGGGTGAGGTAGGAGGTGTGGATTATCAGTGGGACAACAATGCTGCGCTCCTCTACACCCACTGGGACAGAGATTATCCTGGTAACATGAGTCCATTACATTAATGACTAAGGAATTAAAATGATGTGAAAAGGTAAAAAAAAAAATATTCTTCAGACAACAGCCAAGGCCAGTGTGTCACCATGACGACAAAGCCTATCGCCGGTTTTTGGAGAAACCAGAACTGTGACCAGTCTCATCCATTCATCTGCGAGTCGGCTAGAAACGGCATCTCCCCACCCACTCATGCTCCAACTTTGCCCCCCGTCGCTGGGTGTGCTAACGGCTGGTCAGGCAAGCCGCACTTCAGGCAGTGCTACAGGGTAAGGGATAACAAGATCTCCGGGTGCATGCTGGAAAATAGAAAGTAAACAATAAAGAACATCAGTGCAGTTTATTATTATTATTATATTTCTTTATTACTGGTCTTGCTGTCAGCCAAGTCACTTCATGACTTAATAATGAGTAAATAATAGCTTAATAACTAAATAATTCTTTTTTTATTGTTAGCTCTTTAAAATGGATTATTCAGGAAAGAAAAGCTGGACTTCAGCTCGAGAGGACTGTTTGTCCCGCGGTGCCGACCTTGTCAGCATCCATAATGTGGAGGAGGAAACCTTCATAGCTGAATTCACCAAAGGAAGGAAGCAGTGGATTGGTTTGACGCAAGATCCCACCAATGGAGGTACATTGCTAATTCACCTTTCAGACGCCGTCCCTCCCTGAGCATACGTACGCAACGCTCTGCTACATCGCTTGCTTTTGTTAGAGATCTAACTCACTATCAGCACGGTGTAAATAATGGAGGAAAATTGTACGTGAAAAGTGAAAGAAGCTCAAAAGATTACTTAATTTTAAAATAAAATACTTTCTTTAGTATTACATTATTAGACAAAATTTAGTTCTGTTAAATGAACTTCAAAATTAAATTGAATTAAACAGCCAGTGGTGTTTCAGGTTATCACTGGAGCGACGCTTCTCCTGTCACGCACACTAACTGGGGCGAGGGCGAGCCGAACGATCACGCAGGTCGGGAAAATTGCGTGGAGATGATCTCCACCACAAACGGCAGCTCGTTCTGGAACGATCTGACCTGCGACGCACATTTGGATTGGGTGTGCATGATTGCAAAGGGCAAGACACCCATAATCCCGCCAATTACTCCTCCACCTGTACCAGGTAACAACAAAAATAAATCAAAAGGTAATCATGTAGAACATCCAAAAAACATATCTAACACTGCCACCTTTGCAGCTCCCGACTGTGGAGGCAATCCTGGCTGGAGGAAGAACAACGGAATCTGTTATTACTACAATGATACAGACATCGTCGACTTTCACACAGCTTTAACCAGATGCTACGCAGAGAAAGCGCAGCTCGTCTCTATCCTGAATCAACAGGAGCAGTCTTTTGTGGTGTCCATGGTAGGATCATGGTCTTTTCCGTTAAAGACCATTAAAAATGAACAAAAAAAAATCATGAAGAAATATTTCTAAAATGTTGAGTGGGCATTTTTGTTGTTGACCAATAAATTATACAGTTATAATTTATATATATCATTTCTGAACATTTTATATATATATATATTTTATTATATGCATTTTATTTTATAATGTTTATAATTATTTTATATTATTATCTTTTATATTAGTGTAAGTGGCAATTATTATCAGTGGTATAGATAACATTAATAGTAGTTACAGTTATCATTAGTATAGTTATTAATAGTAGGTATTATTATTCATAGTAATAGTAATCATAAGTAGTAGTTACTATTAGTAGTAGTAACTGTAGTGGTAAAAATTTCATTATTTTTGTAAGTAGTAATTATTATTATTAGTGGTTGTAGTAGAAGTATTAATTTTATTATAATAACTATTATGTCATATACAGTAAGTAGTATCAGTAGACTTGTTTTAATAAAAAGGTGCATGTTGTGACTATTATTATTATTAGTAGTAGTAGTAGTAGTAGTTATAGTAAAACACAAAATTATCATTGTACCAATATAAATAGTAATTATTATTATTAGTAGTAGTAGTAAAAGTAATAAAAAACATGTTAAAGATTTTTTTTGTCAGTATTATTTACTGTAACTATTACTTTTAGTGTCAAGACTACTAGAAGTATTTTTTATTATTATATTCTTCTAATTGTCTATTGTAAGTAATATAAGTAGCAGATTTTTTACAATTAGAATAACTTCTACATTTTAAAAATGATTTACTCATTCGACAGTCGCATACACAGTGTGTTTACTCTGCGTTTGTGTGGCAGGTGGGAACAGGGAAGGTTGCTGCCGCGTGGATTGGGTTGCGAATGTTTGGTGTTGTCGGAGGAGAGTACCTGTACGTCTGCGATTGCTTTTTTTAAGCTTTGCTGGGCAGTGTGTGTATCGTTGGTTGTCTGTTTTTCTCCACTTTATGTAATTTGTGTGTTCCTGTGCTCAGTTGGGTGGACGGGTCTCCAGTGACGTACGTATACTGGGCGCCTGGAGAACCCAATAACGCTGACGGAGAGGAGCAGTGTGTACAGATGCACAGAACTCCAGGTACCACCGGTTGACCTATAACTTTTAACGCCCTCGTAATAATTAGTTCTGATTTGGAGATTTTGATAATTAAATCCAAAATCATTTTAAGCATCATAACAGTTTTTTCTCAAAAGGTACATGGAACGATGTGAACTGCGGGCGGGATGTCGCTGGATACATGTGTAAAAAGCTGCCTGGAGACAATCACACACCCCCGCCACCTACCCCTGCATGGGAAGGAAACTGCCCTGAGGGTAAATCTGTAAATCTGCAACCTGTTCACCCTCCATCATTAAAATCACACATTCATTTTTAGACAAAAAAAAAACAAAAAACAGGAACTGCTGAGGCTTAAACGGGGTAGCTAATCACTATCGTAATAAAAATAGGTTAGTTAGTTACTTTGCTAGTTACATTTACCAGTTCTGTGGTAGAAGTTTGTTAGATTTCTAGACAAACATTCCAGCCAGTCGTAGACCAACATTCAGGACTTAAAGGGACAAATGATTGAAAGTAAGCTATGGTGACTGACCAGTTACATTGCTAGCTAAATTAGCCTGAAAGCTCTTGATACACCTGATACATTTTGATACATTTTGTTTTGGAAATGTAACTGACATTGACATAACGTTTTACAGAACATAATATTATAAATCGCAGTAACATTGTTGTAACCGTTATTTTGAAATATCTGAACAGCTGAACATTGTTGGCCAGATGTTATTACAGCTGATGTTGTTTTCAGGGTGGCTGCGTTTCCATAACAAGTGTTACATCGTCAGAGGACGGCACACACACAATGAGGAAAGAGCCAACTGGACGTACGCTCGAGACTTGTGCAAGAAAGAGGGTGGATACCTGGCTGTGATTGATGACATCAACGAAAACGGTCAGTGTGCAAAGGGAGCTCGCGAAATTGATCCAGGCCTGTGTTTGATAACGATATAATACGGGATAAGTGGGGGAAGTGGTAGTGTAGTGGTTAAAGTATTGGACTCATTATCGTCAGATTTTCTGCAATCCTGCCTACATCGTGCATACACGTGTATCAACGTGGTACTCATTAACACTTTTTTATGTCTGTGTCTTTCTTCAGAATTCGTAGCGAGTTATCTGAGAGATGCCAGTCACGCATCATGGATCGGTCTGTCTGACCGGCTTCACGAAGGGAAATTCGCTTGGAATGATGGCGTGAGTCCTGTTCTGTTTACCAACTGGGCTGATAAAGAACCCAACAACAACAATGGAGAGGTAAAGTTATGTTTGTTTGTTTTATTTGCTGACAATGTATCTTTTACAAAGTGTCTTTTTTAGTGTAAGCATAGTAGCTGAGAGATTAGCGTTTAGATGTAAAACTTCTTTTCGCCGGTGACAGTGAGAAAACTTTACACACTGTAAAGCATCATTCTTACATCATCACTCTTTGACCCCTTCAGTGAATAAACAACGTGTATTAAATTAAAACTGATTAAAGCTGTAATTTTTGACCTTTGACTTTATTTTTAGGAGCACTGTGTCTCCATGACCCATAACCACCGAGTGGCAGGTCGCTGGAATGACGAGAAGTGTGACGAGAGGAGAAGTTGGGTGTGCTACAAAAAGAAATGTACGTATTTTGTGTTATTTCTTTTCTTTTTTCTTATTTTAACTTTATCATCTTATTTTCTTTGTTGTTCCACAGCCAGCAGTCTTCCTCCTCTTCCTCCCACAAGCAGCCCCTGTCCCTCAGACTACGTCTCCTGGTACAAGAACTGTTACAAGCTGATGACAGAACCGAAGCCGTGGGAGGAGGCACAGGCCGCTTGTGTAAAGGAGGGTGGAAATCTGGCCAGCGTGGACATGAGCTACGAGCAGGCCTTTATTTCAGCAGTGTTGCAGCAGGATAAACAGGACACCTGGATTGGCCTCAGACGCACAGTAAACACAATGACATGACACTACAAAAAAAGTAGAAACCAAGAAAAGAATAGAATATGTTTATTTTTTTGCCAGGATTTTTTATGTTTTTAACCCGATTAATTTTTAATTGTCCCATTTTTTAATCCAGTTGAGCGGGTATGGGTTAAACGCCCTGATCAGGGAACCAGCAACGGCATCTTGGTGATGCTGGAAATTGAACCCAGGGGAAGTGGTAGCACAATGGTTAAAGTGTTGGACTGCTAATTGAAAGCTGCAGCTCCACCAAACTACCACTGTTGAACCCCTGAGCAAAGGCCCTTAACCCCCAATTGCTTAGTTGTATAAAAGAGATAAATGTAAGTCGCTCTGGATAAGGGCTTATAGTACTGCACAGTAATATATTTTTCTTATTATTAAGACCCACAGCTTAGACGGTTGGGGTCAGAGTGCAGGGTCAGTTATGATTTGATACCTCTGAAGCAGAGAGGGTTAAGGACCTTTCTTAGGGACTCAGCAGTGGTTCAGAGATTTAATCTCATTAATTTTTAATAGCTGTCCAAACACTGAGCTTCTCAGTATATATTTGTCACATACACTTTAAAACACACTGAATTATGTTTTTTCGCATATCCCAGTCAGGAAGGAAGGGGTAAGAGTGCAGGGCAAGCCGTAATAAAGTACCTGTGCAAAAAAACATATAGAATTAAATTTATAGTATAAGTTAAAGCTTCCATGTTTCTTTTTCTTTTTTGTTTTTATACGAAATGATGTGTCAAAGGTTACTAAACTGTGGTGGTCATGTGATCCAGTTCCACTGACTTTGTAACAGCTATTTAGTTTAATTAAAGTTGGAAAGCCAGAGCCGAACTGTGAGAGTAAATATGGCTGCTGTCGTGTGCAGGAGGATGATGAGGGAACGTACCGGTGGTCTGACGGCTGGCCTGTGTTCTACACACACTGGGGTCCGGGAGAGCCAACCAATCACAAAGAGGAGGGCTGTGTGAGCATGCATGGCCGTTCCCACTTCATTCAGGGCACGTGGAACGACACCAATTGCAAAGTCGCAAAGCCATACCTCTGCAAGATCTCACACGGTAAAGTTACACTAAAAATACTAATTACCATCATACAGAAATGCATATAAGAGAGACAACAAATATCTGTCAATGTTTTGCCCTTAATCCAGAGCCACCTCCTCCGACCCCACCTCCAGGGAGCGGTGAATGTTTGCCGTTCTGGCAACCGTATGGAAGTTACTGCTACATAGTGTACAATGAGAAGCAGGGCCGCTCCTGGCCTGAGGCACGACACTTCTGCCAGCTGGTCCCAGGAAGCGACCTGGCATCGGTACACAGCAGAGCAGAGGTGGAGTTTCTCACAAAAACCAACAACAGCGGAATCCATCACTTATGGCTCGGACTCAGCAGAGATGCCACGTGTATGTCTTGTTTGTTATGAAATATTTTGTTCCAGTAAAATTGACAAGGGTATCCTGTTAGCAGAAAAAAAAAAATTCTTACATAGAAAGTTAGTAAAGGTTTGCATTAGCAGATGTGGGTGAATAAGACCATGTGGGTGGAGTCAATAATTAAAGTAATAATTAAACTTAAAAATGATCATCATACAGAGGAATAATATATAGTATGTGTGGGCGGAGCCGGAAAGTTTATTTACACTTTCTGTGATACCTGACAAATAGTCTCAGACGTCACACCCACAGACCGTTAAATGTCTGATGCATACAGCACACTTAGCTGGAAACATCAGGAGTTTCGAAGTCGTCCTCTGATAGTGTACAGGATTTCCGGGAGACGTGTGTGTCATGTTGTTTAACGGTTCACTTGGAAAAAACCCAAAGCCGTCTGATCAAAGTAGAAAGCTGTTGTGTTTACATTGGAGACGATGAACATTAATCAAGACGGATTAAATGCTGGATTCTTTTAAATTTTACCTGTCCGTTATTGTGGGGACATAAACATGTGGAGGCACAAAACGAAACATCATTGATTGCTTCACCTGTCAATCATACGTTCTCTTAGTAGGCATCTGCCATCGGTCTGAAAGTCTGACTACGCAAGACTAAGTGACATGTGGGCAGTACAGACAGTAGCATTCAGTGTTTTAGTACTTGTGGGTGGAGTCAAATAAACATTGATGTAGGTGGAGTTACAGATATATAAACAAGGCCAAGAAGTCAGTTTAAAGGGATTTAAATCCCAGGACTTTTAATTCTATAAGTGTAACTTGCAAGTATAATAAACCAAATAAGGCTTTTATTCTAATCTCTGTTCATATAATTTTTAAAATGGTTTTAATGGACGCACGGACGTGTGTGTTTCAGTCGGTTGGGCCTGGACAGACCTGAGCGCTCTGGGCTTCACTAACTGGGCTCAGGGTGAACCGAACGGCGATGGACACAGTGGGAACCGTGAGGACTGCGTGGAAATGTACAAGGACGGAAAATGGAACGACAACAACTGCTTTGAGAAGCGAGGCTTCGTCTGCAAACGCCACCAGCGTGAGACTCTCTTACAGTCCAGATGCAGAATTCAAAATCATCCACCAAACCGCATACAGATGTGTACTTAGATCCTCACTCACTGGAGCATGTGTTTTTCTTTTACAGATTTTACCCCAGGAAATCACACTACCACTACTGGTTCCCTTATCGGTAAGTTCCTTCTACTTTTACCTTTTCTTCTTATTTAATGACCCAAAAATAACAAGTTGTTCAGTTCAGGATGTCCCGTGATGTCCTTTAAAATCATTTTTGCCACAAGACAATGTACTTTACATGACAAAGTGTAAAAGACTTTGTGATTGTGTGTGTTTTTGGCAGATCACCCAGGATCAGTGGCCGGAGCTGTAATCGGCGCTCTGGTGGCTGTGCTGCTCATTCTTGCTGTGATGTTCTATATCTTTAAGGTGAAAGGCGTGAAGCTGAGCAGTGTGAGTCTCCCGGGCAAAAGCAAAGCTCATGTCGACGTGGTGAGTCTCAGACCTGTTTTAAAAACCACACAGCGGCTGTGAAGTTATCAGGGTTGCCAGAATTGCCATTTTCAGCATAAAACAAACACAACCTGAAATTCTGTTTTTTTAGCATCATTTCCTGCACTCATTCCTCTATGCTATAAATAATCCTGCTATACTAAACTCCTAACATCGGTCAAAATCTTTGACTAGTTTTGACTAGTCCCTTCTTCCCACTTTTTACACCAAAACTAGTCCAGTTTCACAATAAACCCGTCTTTAGCAATTCCATTAATTAAAAAAAAAAAGCCTGGCTATGTTAAATGCAGAGAAACTGATCGATTACTATAAACCATGACTTTAGGCTGTACGTCGAGTCTCTAGATTCTACAAGATTCTAAGCTGAATTGCCCTGTTACAAACAGAGAGCCTTCTAGAATCTCCACTCTAAGCTCTGTTTCCCAAATCACAGTTCCAGCTGCATCATAGGAAGCCAGTGCTTTATAGAAAAGGGGAATTAACTTATGTGGAGGAGAATTCTGGTGGCTTTCCCCAGTAACGGACACTGATGCGAGTGTAGTGTATGCGATTTGCAAAAATCTAATGTACATTTCCATAAAAAATAAATAAAACTTTAACAAAGAGTAAAATGTCACCTGAAGTCAAGTTCAAGGTTAAAAAACATGCTGTAGCACAGAATTGGCTGATTGTTTTATTATTTCTGGCTTCATTAGCAGTGCGAGGAATCTGTTCCTACAGCAGCACAACACAGCATGATTTATTGCTATATTTCTAACGCAAATCTAACATACTTCATTTATTTATTTATTTTTGCTTCTTCTCTTTTTCAGCCCACGTTTAACAACCCGAACTTTGCCGGTGAATCGGAGACGTAAAGAGGGGGAAGTGGGCGAGGCTGAGGATTGTACAGAAAGCAGCTACACAGCAGTTTAACATGTAATCGGAATTGCGATCAAGTTTGAAGCTTTTGTTTAGGATTGGAAACGTTTTTTGGTTAGGGTGAATTTTGTTTATGGTAGAAACATTAAAAAAATTTATTTGAACTAATTGATTAAATGTTGCTTGTACAGTAAAGACATTTTTAACCCTGCACTTGAAATTAAGATTAAAGAAAAAACAAAACTTTTTTTTTTTTTTTTTACAATTTCAGTCAAAACATTACACAAATGTAGTTATTTTTCCCCAAAACTTTATTGCCTGTGAACATTCAGACAATAACCCCAGAGCTGTGGTCGGCGGGCAATGAGGGCCGACTTGACCGTGCGTTTCTCCACCGACGCTACAAACGTCTGCTCTATAAACAGCTTTGGAAAAAATACACAAAATGATCTTTTTTTTAAGTAAAAAAAAAAAAAAAAAAAAAAAACCCCTCATCTCATTGCGGTTCTTTTTACAGCACTGTACATAAACCGTATTTACAAATGTCCAAAAAGCCAAAAAATAAAAATAAAATAAAAAATTCAATCCGCACAATTACACCACAAAGTGTTTATTCTTCTTTTCTTTTCTTTTGTGTGGGAAGAAAAAAAACAAAAACAACCCCAAGCATGTGATTCGAAACAAAACACAACAAAAACTCAAAACATGGAGGAGCTTTTTGTCTCAGAGCGCAGAGAGCAAACAAAACAAACAAATTAAATAAAGAAGGAAAATAAAGATCATGTAAAAATTGTCGCAAGAGCAGGGGAAGCTGCGTTCTTTGGAAGAATGGAGAAAAAATAATGATGTAACATGATCAGTTTAGATAAATATTTCCTAGTGTTTCATTCATAATCAGAATAAAATAAATACAATAATACATTTTTTCCTTTCAGGATATTCATGTGCAGCCCTTTAAATCTCACCGATTCATACAAACTTCACACACTTCACATTTCCAGCTGAGAATCTCAGGACAGACTGTGTTTGTGTGTGTGTGTGTGTGTGTGTATAGCTGGTTTGGGAAATGCTATTCATGGCACTCAAGTTAATCTGTGGACAACAGGAAGGAAAAACTTACACACAACAAAGTTGTTATTGCTCGAAATTAAGCCTATTTTTCTGGAGCCAAGAAAAAACAAAAAAAAACAAATCAGGAAAAACATTTTTGGGAATTTTGCATGAAAGTTTCTTGTTCTGCAGCTAAAAAGTGAAATTTGAACAAACGTGATTGATTTATGACTCGCGTATCACGAAAAAAACCTACTGCTTCCTGATTGGCTGGTGTTTTTTTTGTTGCTTGAATTGTTTGTGTTTGAAACTGTGACCCTGTTGAAATCTAGCGTAACCATAGAAACGATTCGAAAGTGAATTAATCACACCAAAAGCTTGTTAGTTGATAGAGAAATAAATCAAAACCTACAATGCAGCTTATTTTTAAAGATTATTTAACGTAACAGCTTTCGGAGCGTCTATTGTGTTCAATGGTCTGATCTGATCTGATCTGATCTGATCTACTTACACAAACACCATCGCACTTTGCTTAAAAAGGTAACATTTGGAAACTGTTGTGTGGGGCGGAGGAAAGATGACGCGATAATGAATTCTGGCATGGGATATTTAACACAAGAGGGTTTGTTAAAAAAAACAAGGAAAATAATAATAATAATAATAATAATAATAATAATAAATAGTCATGAATCTAATAATAATAATAATAATAATAATAATACCCATCATAATCAATCAATAAAGATAATTCGAATAAAGAGAACAGGATGAAAAGTGACAGGATAATAAACGGGTAAAACTGTACAGAAAATCATCAAGTGTTAAATAATAACTTATTTGTTTCCAGCCAGATGTGTGCTAAGGAAGGGTAAAAGGTGAAACATCTGCATTAGTGCTAATTTTTTTAACGATAGTCAAGATAAATCACCATCGTCATCGTCATCACTCCGCACCGTCTTCCCTTCTGTTAATCATCGATTCAGGTGTCTCTTTTGTTGCCATAGCGATAAATCAAAAATCATGAATCTTTAAAACTAAATCGTAAATTTTGGCACCTTTACATCACCACGCTGGCTACAAAACTCGGACTGGGTCGAACCTGCATCCGGAAGCAGATACAGAAACGGGGTTTTTGCTTCACTATAAGGCACTATGAGTGTTTCCTCTACTGAAGGAGTTAATGCTCAGGCCCAACTCAGGCCATAGTGTGTGTGTGTGTGTGTGTGTGAATTGTTCCTCTGATGTCCTCTGGAGGTAGAATTACATTGTATTTACTTGATTTCAAATGAAAAAAAAAAGTGGCTTTATATTTCGGATTTCAATCGAGTCCGTTTTGATGGCGACGAGAAAAAAGGCTCGATTAAGGGGCAAAAATGTTAAAAATTCATTTGTTTGTTTTATGACATCAAGAAAAAGGAAAAAAGAAATGATCAAGATCAATATATTACTACTAATAATAATGCTAATAATATCAATGCAATAAATAATAGTGAGATCACAGTTTTTTGGGTTCCACAGTAGAAATGAAAAACGTGGGGTTTAAATTAACGAGTCACATGATCAGAGTGCAAAGTGTTTAAACATGTAGCATGTAGTGTGAACTTCACCGTTGCAGTTGTACCTTCTGTCTGTCCATCAAAGCGGCGATCAACATAAAGATGAAGTCGGCAGCGTTTTTCCGCTGTCTCAGTGTGTGTTTGTGTGTGTGAGATTCCAGTGATTTTCAGTTTTTTTTTTCTTCTGCGCTCTTCCAACAAGTCTTCTATCAGAACAAAGTGCAAACAGATGTCCTTTTCCCCCAAAGCAGAACATAGAATAATAAAAACACGTCTGTTTTCCCGCACACACACACACACACACACACACGAGGGTTCTAGCGAGGGTTTGAGGTGTCCAGTCTGAGCCAGTGGAGGCCTTGGCGTGTGTAACGCACCAGAGCAGTCATGCTAGAGGTCAAACTCAAGTGGCCAAGGGCCTTGTCCAGATCACCTAACAGACCTGAGGGGACACACAGACGCAGAGAAAGAAAAATGTGTCAAATTATTTGTATCAGTTCGAAAAAAAGTTAAAAAAAAACATGATAGTGACACAACACTACCCTCTACTGACCAAAGTTTCAAATCACAAAAAATCTACCAATCCATTAATTTCTCTTATTTCCTTTCTTTACAGTGTCTTATTCTTCCCTCTTTTCCTTCTTTCCTTTCCTATTTATTTTTGCTTTCTACTTTTAGTTCCTTCTTCTTATCCTCAGCTCCGAAAATACGCAGTTTAGTTAAAGTCACAGAAAAAGATGACTAAATAATAATTTCTGCTTGTAAATGAGGTAAGAGTTGGTCATGTGACTGGGGAGTTTTTTTTGCCTGGTGTTATCCTCTACTGAATAGTCGGGGACAAAATGGCAATACGATTTAAATTTGACTAAATTGATGCAAATGATTCCTTTAACCTTTTTTTTAGTTATTTTTCAGCTATGTCCCACTGGGTGTCCTGAACTTACCAGTGTGTGTACGTGCGAGTTCCTCTGCCTGTTCCCACGTCTCGTGAGCACTGAGTAAGAGAGTGGTGATGTTAATGTACGAGGATGCCATTTGCTGGATAAAATGAGGAATGGACACCGTGCCCCCGCCACTGGCGGGATTGGAGACAAGTAAACCGGCCGGAGACGGCATCGGGGACATGGGGGAAGAGCTTCTGGGAGACAAACAGCATTGGGTTTAGTAACTCATTTGAGTATTAAAACATCGCAGACAGGTAGCAGGAGGGTGGGACTTACTTTGAGATGCATGGGGAAGGAGCCTGCATGGACTTAGAGCTCTGGACACAAAACAAAATAAAATAAAGCCAAGTGTTTTCTCGCGATTTAGTCTATAAAACTACTAAAAAGCAGAAAGAACAGAATAAAAAAAAACAGAAAAGGATTTACCTTGAAATAATCATTTAGGGTGCGAGAATACTTCAGCGCAGATTCTCGTTTACAGCGAAACATCGCCATCTGCAGGAGGGCCTGACATTGCATGCTGTAACAAGACACACACACACAGATACAGTACTGCACCACAATACAAAATCAATAAGAGTCATGCAACTCATTATAGGACATGTCAAACAGACAAACGCTCACCACAGGACCAGGAAGACTCGCTCTGACGCAGGAGCTGACGAATCCAAGTAGTTTTTTATCTTCAGGATAAATCTGTATAGGAAAAAGGAGATAAAGATGAGCATAAAGATAATGAAGAATGAGAGTTTCAGAATGTTTTTAATAATACCATATAAGTGACACATACATACCTGATAAGATCGACTGTGTCAGAGAACATGGTGTAAGCCGACTTGGGCGTCTGGGGATCCGTCTCCATGGAAATGCCGCTCTCTACAAAGGACATGGCAGCATCCAGGTAGCTCAAGGCCTTACCCATTTTATCCACCTAGAGCAGGTACAAACACATAACAGGATATGTGAAACACACACACAGTATTTTATGATCCTGCTGTTTTCTGTCACAGGAAAGTCTTAATGATGATAGTTTAACAAGTTTAAGCTAACCTACCACAGTCAAGCTGCAATATTTAGCAGATTAACAAGAAAAGACGTCAAAGGGACTTAAGTAATTCCAAGTTGACACTGCAAGACTGGATATATCAGGGACAGGAGGTTACACACGGCTGAATTTTTTAGAGACTGTCCAATTTTACTGTGATTGGTTGATTTACATGTTAGTCAGACGCCCTGTTGGCTAAGTAACCCGCCCTGGGGTCCAGACCTTCTGCGATCAGTCTGAAGCCATGGTCACGCAGGACTCTGTAACTCTCTCTGATGCTCTACATGATTAAATATAACTATAAACTTCTTAAGTAAGGCACTAGTGTGAAGTAAATCAGCGTGCATGTCATTACCATGGCGTCAGCTTTGTGCTTCAGCTTTTTAGCTTCTTTCATGTGATAATCCACAGGGTGTGGCCTAAAAGAGAAAAAAAACATCGTTCCTGAAGCTGATAGAAGCAAGCCGCCATCTTACACACACACATCTTTACTGCAAATCGCTCAGATTTATTATTTCTGAATTTATTCGTACTTGTCGTCGAACTTGAGCAGCGGTCTGTGAGCGGTCAGCGTGCCGCAGGAAGATGACGAGGATGGATGCAGGGCTGTTTCGGTGCTCTTCAGTGCTTTCTGAAACAAAGAAGAGAAAGTATTTATTATTAAATTAAGAAACGTCTATATTAATGAACACATTTGCACATATTTTAAATAAACAGTGTGCAGCTGGAGATACAGTAAAAAAAAAAAAAAAAACCCAAAAACCCAGTATTACTGTTTATAAATTAATTAAAATGACAGAAGTTGTTTAAACGTTTACAAAAAAAACTGACATAAAAATCTTAATAATTGTAATTTTGTCCCGATTATTTATTCATTACATTAAACTGAGTATAATATCCATAATTTGCTGATATGTTATTCTGCATTATTGGATTTCCTATAAAATCTACTACTGCAGGACAAAAATAACCTGTTGTTCTGTTCTTCTTCTTATTATTACTACTATTGTTGTTATAAACTTTGGATAATAACAGTATAATAAATGTGTAATAATATATTTGTTATAGTAATGACAGAGCTTGTCCAAAAGTCAATCACTTTTGTCCCAACACAGAAACATTCAACAAATTATTAGGATTGGTTCTCTGTTTGCTCTGTAGGTTCTGATGCTGGTCATCTGGGATGCCAGGACTATTTTCTTGCTTATTTTTTCTTTTAAAGAGTCAAACGGTCTTCTAGGATCTGATCTGTGTGGCATCTGCACGTGGTGTGGTACCTTGTCACTCTTGCCGCGTTCCTCTCTGACGGAGCTCTTCTTCTTTTGCTTGCTTTTTGATCTGCTGCTCTCCTCCATCTCTTCACAGCGCCGTTTGGGAGGAACAGGAACGTGGATCTTTTCAGCGCTCTTCCTGTCCGTCTCGAGGCGACTGCTCTTCTTTGCTCTGTGACGGGGGAAGGATGAGAAGGCGGTCAGGTCATGGCTAGAGTTTCAGTACTGCAGGAAGATTAGGGAATTTCCTTGCCATAACATACGAAGGTGTGTGAAGCAACGACATGTAACTTTCTCACACCCATTCATTCATTAATTTATTCATTTTAAAAAAAACCATATTACATGATGGATAAATGATCCTTTGTGGAAAATTAAAAAATGAAGATATAACATTTAATAATAATTATTACTATTATTATTACTATTATTATTATTATTATTATTATTATATATTAATTAATTCATTGATCCCACTTTGCAAAGAAAAAAATAAAGGGAAATAAAATTCACTAAACTGCACTGAAAAAACAAAAAATACCCAGTATACACACAAAAAAAAAAAAAAAAACCAACCAAAAAACAAAAAACCCAGACAGAGCAAAATTTAAGAAATGAAAGATAAATAAATAAATAAATAAAAAGGCCTACCCTCAAAAACACAACTAAAAAACTAAAGAAAAAAAATGTAACAAAAAAAAAAAAAAAATCGATTAAATACCAAAACCAAAAAATATAAATTAGACAATCCAAACAAATGATTTTTGTTTATTTGACATCGTTTAGGGTTAAACTGTATATTAATATCATAAAAATGCAAATGTGTGTGCAATTTTTTTTACTCCGTTATTTATTTTATCTCAGAAGTTAACAGAGAATAAAACCTCAGAGTGACGTCAGTAGTGTTCTAGTGAACAATCAGGACACGCAGGTCACAATACTAACCAGTTATCATCACCAATGTAACCAATCAGCAACGATTATTATAAAACTGTCTGCTGTAGTGGTGTGTGTGTGTGTATATGTGTGTGTGACTCACTCTGTTTTGCCGGAGCTGTGCTGAGATGAAGTCGACGATTTTTCCTCTTTGTCCTTTTCCAGTTTTGGCTTCTTTTTTGGCACAGAGATCTCATTGTGATCAGCCTGAGTAAAAAAAAAAATACATCAGACACACACACACACACACACACACACACACACACACGCAGACGCACACACCGTCATCTTTAAATCTGGGTCACTCATTGACCCTTTTTTACACTACTTTATATACACTGGTGTTTAGTGCTAAGTGAAGTGTGTTAAAACAGTAAGAAACTTCCTTAGATTTTCTGTGTGTTTAAATTAGTTTTAACCAATTTAAAGGTCATCAATAAAAACCTTCACCAACATCTGGAAAATATCCATGAATCACATTAAAGTGTGTGTGTGTGTTTGTGTGTATTAAGTATGAATCAGAAGATAATGACGCTCTTACACAAGATACCCCTCTCACACAAACACAAAAAACTTTATACAATGACACACATTATACACAATTATGAACAAAGAAACTTATATAACTAAACAAAAAAACTACAACAACCACAAAAAACCAACACACCTATACACAACCACGCACAGACCCCTATACACAACCGTACACACAACTATACAAAAAAAAAAAAAAAAAAAAAAAAACCCCACACACCTATACACAACCACACACACAAAAACACAACCATCATCATCTTCAAACAGTTTTTAACTCCAGATTTTTGGTTTCTTTTGGAAAAAAGTGTTTAAATTAGCAGAAACTAACATCCTGAAAAAAAAGGAAAGAAGAACTCACGGGTCTCTTCTTGATGGCTTTTCCAACCTCTTTCTCCTGACTTGGTTTTTTGAAAGGGTTCTCCACCTGGGATCCTGTCTTTGCTGCTTTGGGTACCTGTGGCACTCTGGACAGCTGACTGAGCTGGATCTTCACCACCAGAGCCAGAGGAGCATCAGCGCTAGATTTAAAAGCCGTGGATTTGGACTTCCTGTCCGACTTTGGCGAGCGAGCCCTGCTCCTTTTGGAGCTTTTGGAGGGTGTAGAAGTCCCTGTTACGCTGTTTATCGCTGGTGGTGAGGACAAGCGAACAGGCTCTGTCTCCTTTTTGTCCTCCAGCACTGTAATGGAAGTCTTAGCGGACGGTTCGTTTTTGTCCCTTTTTTCCGAATTTTTGCTCTCTGATTTCTTCTCCTGGCTAGTTTTCGTCTTGACCTTGGGCCTCTTCGTAAAGGTGGCGTCTTTGTTATGGGGGGTTACCTCAATGCTTTCCACAAGCAGGCTGCTTTGGGATGCTTTGGTGCTCTTGCTCAGCTGGTGATTGCTCACCGATTTGCGAGGTCCTGTCTCTGTTCTGGGGTTAGGAGCCGTTTTGTGGGTCATAGGGGCGGGTTTGGCCTCTGTGTCGGCATCGCTGACTCCGGGCTGAGCGAGAGGTGTATGGGAGGTACTGTAATGTTTCTTGTTTTTGTGTTGTTTGGGATCCTCGTCGACTTGAGTTTGAGATTTGGTGCTGTTGGTGGGTTTGGGGTTGGATTTTGATGCAATGTCGACATGGTTCTGAGGTTTCAGGCTCGGCTGACTCTTATTGATCCAACTGCTCAATGACCAGTTGTTGTCTTTTAGCCCCGTGGCCTGGAGTCCACACACACAAACACACACACACACACATATATAAATAAACACACATACATGTACATGTATACAGGAACCACACTGGAATTTATTAGTATGTAACACACCATTAAAATAAAACCCTTAAAATGTGTTTGTGTTTGGAATAACAAATTCATTAGCTAATTATTTTCTCTTTCATCTCTCAGTTTCTGCTTAACATACAGTAATTACTGCTTAACTTCTTCACTGAACATTCCGTTACACCAGTGGAATCCTGGCCTTGTATTTGTCAAAAAGTCTTAATTCGTTTCCGGTTATAACCTTGTCCTAATAGATTATCATTTGCATAACAGCAGCTCTTTTACAGGCACATCTGTGGGTGTGGGTGTGTGTGTGTGTGTGTGTGTGGTCACGGATGTGTTTTTTTGTTCACAGGAAAAAGTCTCCAAAAAAAATGACAAGCTTTAGGTTTTTTTGTCAAACGTCATGTAAGCATCGTGTGTGTCTCGAAATCTCTCTCACTGTCGACCGTCAGTGAAATGGAGAATCAGCACTCGGTATTGGACTGGACTGGAAATGGACTCTGGCAGGAAGTGGTCGAGCGGCTGCAGTGATTTCCCCTCAGTCTGCCAGACGATCCTTAAAACATCCTAACCCTGTTTTTCTAAGGTTACCGTGGTTATGGAAAAACGCATAAAAAAAACCCTTAAATGGATCGTGTGCTCAATGCTTCCTGAAGAGAGAGAGCAGACATTTTATTTCGCTTTGATCTCAGAACACCTTATTTAACCTCAAAGTCTGAAGGTCACCAGAGTCAGTCAAAGGGCCTTTTTTTCCTGGTTTCTTGATCTTACTTATAACCACACTAGTTTTCACATGTCTAGACCTTTTATCTTTTTGGCTGCAAGACTTGTTTAGCAGGAACAAAACTTTAAAGAACAACAACATTGTCAGGGTCCCAGCAATGACCAATGCACAGCGTACGTAATAAAATTACAATTGATTTTACTGAAACTGAGTTCATGATGTACAGAAAAAGCCTAACGGAAAGTGGGGTTCCCTGTTACAACGTGTGTATGATGACTGATCACTGTGGATCGATCCGCTTCTACCTGCTTGTTCCTCATTCGTCTGATATCTATCTACATTTCCACTCAGACTTTAAAGCTTGTTGTTGTTTTTCATAAAAAAACACTAGAATATCAGAAATTAAGAGGAAACAAATCCCAGAAATGGATAGTCAGGTAGGCGCAAAGACATTTAAAAAGAGAACCGTAGCCACAAATCCAGGCATGTTCGGGACTCCTGAAAACTAATCAGGTCCGACCTGCTGAATAATTTTGGATACATTTACATTTCTGGCATTTCAGCGGACAATCTTATCGAAAGAGATACAAGTCATAAAAAAGGTTCATAAATAAGATGGTCCTATATAATTAGATACACATGCTACTGTGCGCCTGGTTCTCATACACAAATAGAGGAACAATGAACTGGATTCAAAGATCTATTGATGTCTTGGATTCCTGCTGGCTGACAGGGTTTATGTGACTATGTGATTTATAACATGATCCAAAATGCTTGAATCAACCAATAAAAAACAAAATCAACAAAAAAAAAAAAACAGCATGACACAAAAGTACAATTTTGGTAATAATATAATTAAAGTCTGTGTTTGTGTAACTATGTGTATGCGTGTGTGTGTGAACAATATAATAATAAAATACACCTGCATATCATTTGATTGATAACGTTTTGCTGTTGCTGCAGAACAATGTAAATGTGTGTGTGTGTGTGAGTACCTTCGCTATTGGTGTGTTACTACTAGGAACAGGTGGTGTCTCGTCCGTGCCACTGTTGCTGCTCTCGCTGTCAGATTCAGACTCTGAGCTGCTTTCCGAATCACTGGAGCTCCCAGACTCGTCTCCAACCGCCAACGCAACATTGCTGCCATCTTCACACACACTACAACAAGATCAGACAGTCTGATCAGAAAGATTGGAAACAACCCAAGCCGAATTTTATGATTTTTCGCAGGTCTGTTTAATTACTGTTCGCTGTCTATCGTGTTTACAGGAAGTGCAACACTGGCGACAGTCTGGCGACACAGAGCCTGCACACTGAGACCTGCAGAAAGGTTAGAGAGACTCACGCTGGGCCACGCTGGTGAACGGGTGACGGCGGAGCTTGAGGTTGTGACTCATTGTGCTCTGTGGTGAGAGAGTGGAGTGATAGAAAGAGAGAGGAGAGTAAACAAGTGACACATGAGAAGAGAACATTAAGAAAACATTCGTTCTGTGCTTTTGGAAAATCTGCATGTACGCTGCTGCATAACTGAACTCAGAACTTAAGACTTTTAGCATGTATTACACACTGAAGGTTGGCACATTATCTACATTAAAGTAATAGCAATATAATAATAATAATAATAATTAATACTTTATTAATAAAAAAATATCTTCATAAGAAATTAGTTTTTACCAATTACTAATAAACTCTAATAAATTAATAATGATTTTAAATACTACTTTGAAGTTTATTCAGTTGACAGTCATGTAACTTCCTCTTAAGGTTTTCTATTTATATTTTTTTATTTGGGTTTTTTCATCTTGGGTAATCACAGAGTCTAAAAGGTCAGAAAACAACACTAACTACATTTTTTCACAAGTTTTTACACATTTAGAAATCTTTTAAGTTACAGCAGATGTTTATCATGAAAATTATATTTACACACTTTCTTAGCTCATGCATTATTCTGTTGCTTTATTTATATATATTATATATATATATATATTATATATATCTAGATATATATATTATAGATATAAAAAATATAAAAAACACACACACACACACTCACTTTGCGATGGCTGGTAACCATGGAAAACACTGGACTCCTGAAAAATACCAAAATTGAGAGAAATTAAGAGAAAGATCACATGACTAAAGAAAGCAGTCTAACCCACATTTTTTTTTTAGATGTTTTATGTTTTGCAGATTTTTCTGATATTAAAAAGGTCAACTGGTCATGTTGCAAGAAAAGGTGCAAGATTTGACAAATAAACGACCTGCGCAGTTTAATTGCGGTTTAGATGAGGAATGTGTCAGGATAAGACTGTTAATTTGCTTCATTTGTCTGTTTCAGATTTGTATGTTACATCTTGTACATGTTGCATAGCTGAATGGAAGTGTGTGTGTGTGTGTTTGAATCACCTTGTTCGGAAAAGAGAACTTGGGTGGCTCCGCTGTACTTGGTGTTTGAATGGCCGTTAACAGAGGCGGCCATGAGTGGGTCATTTCCTGTGTGTGTGTATGAGAGAGAGAGACAGAGAGAGAAAAAAAGAGAGGGTGAGAGACATTAAAACAGAGCACAAAAGCAAACAAAAAGAACTACTGTTTGTCTCTCACAGGACGTCTCCAACAGGACAGAGTGGAGCGGTCAGAGATTACAATACTTTACAAACATAAACAGATACACTGATTTAGATGCAGACACACACACACTTTCCACTTTATTTCGAGTCACTGGTGAGTTAAATAAAGTTAAGTGAGACAAATGGGGGGATTAAGGAAAAGGGAGAGGAGAAAGAGAGAGGGGGGGTTATGGTTCTGTACTCACTCTGAGAATCTCCTCCACACGCTGAACCTCATTTGACAGCATCTGCTGGACAGAAAGGTTACAATGAGAAACATGACAAGAGTAGAAGGGAAAAAAGGGAGGAGGGGAGAGACAATGTGTGTGTGTGTGCGCGTGTATAGAGAAAAACATTTATAAGTATTATAAGTGTCTTATAGACAAGTAAACCACATCGCATTTAGGGTTTAGTTCAAACACAGACAGACAGAGAGAAAGACACGCAAATACACACACACACACACACACACACACACACACACACACACACACACACACACACACACACACACACACACACACACACACACACACACACACACACACACAGGACAGTGGGATTTTGTTGGAGAACTAATATGCAGGTTATAAATTTAAATTCCAGGACCATTAAGTGGCACCTGCAGGGCCTTTGTGCAGGGCCTATAACACTCAACTGCTTAATATGACACACACACGTATACGCACAGACATACACGTGTATACACATACTCTCAAACACTCCAGGAAGGGTATTGCATCATTATGTGTAATAACGCGAGTGCTCTCCGGCTGCGACTCTAACCCGAGTGAGCGTGTGAGGCCTGTAAGCTCGCCGTTCTGCTGCTGCTGTAACGCCTAAGGAATGTTGACACTCCTTCCTAAGACTTAACACTGTCCCGTAAAAATACCACTCCGGACAGGATATTCCACGGGGGGGGACCCCCCAACGACTCCAAGCTCTGCAGTGAAACTAATTACATCAACACACACACTCAGGTGACATCACTTGCTCCCGGGGTCACTTGGGGTTACAGACACAAGATGGTCCGAAGACGGACAATAGAACACTCCAGGGTGGCAACAGTAGCTTGACAGTTTCGACTTTTTATCTGTTTATCATTACATTCTGCACGAATGATTAGTTACTGTAAATTAAATCAATAAACACAACGGTAAAACTGAAATTCGTCCAGAAATGTTACCCGAACGTCTTCTTAAAAAAAAAAAAAAAATAGATCAGCTTTTAAAGAAAATGATTTAACACCTTCTGAGAAAAAAGACTACTGCTAGGAAACGCAGTAATGACACTTACGCAATTAAAAATATTAAGTCCTAAAGAAAGGTGTGCGATTTAAGCCTTATTACCGAACACAGAACTGGCTCGGCAGGAGATGGTGTGTTAAAAAGGTGCGGCCTGATACACTTCAATACACAGTAATTGTTTGTTAACTAGACTGACTGTAAATGTTGACGTGGCTATAAATATTTATTATTATTTTCTTCAGTTATTACAGAAACAGTCAGACTTTAAACAGACGGTTATTTAACACAACAGTTTCGATTTAAATGCAATTCCAGCTGGGTTTTTTTTTTGGTTTGTAAACCAGCTGGAAGGATCAGCCAATGAGAACAAAGTAAGAGAGCGCAACGCAGGAGCAGGAACAAAAATAAAAGCTGTCTGTTGTGAGAACCTTCAACTGACATAATTACTAAAGATCTTAAACCAACTTCTCAGCCCTACCTCATCAATCCAGACATTTTTAAATTAAAGCTTTATAAACAAACGAAAAAAAAGATAAATAACTCTAGTTTTGCGGGACAGGGTTCATTGTGAGGATATCTAAAAACAATCCTATTAATTTTAAAAGACATTGTGAGGCTAAATACCATTGCGCGCACACACACCACTGATGATAACCTTAGCCCCAGTACCTAAAAAACCCCTCAACAACTTTTGATAGACTTACTGTGTTGTAATATGTTTGTGGGGGATGTCCAAGTGTCAAAAATCAGCTAATTAATCTCAAATACCAAGCTTCATTAATTAAAATTTATTTTAAACAAAAGCTATAAACAATGAACAAAACAAACACTATTTCTGTGGGAACTGTGTGATTATAAGGATATTTTGTAACTTTATTGACACAATTTTTTTTTTTTGGAGGGCCCAGTGATGTGTTACAATCATATCTTTATAAAATTGGGAAAAAAAAAAATTGAAAAAAAAAAATTGAAAAAAACAAAAACCCAAGCATGTAAAACAAACATCTACGGTAACATGCATTATTGTTTGTTTTATTTCTTCTAATCAGCTGCATTCCAGATGATTAATTCTGTAGGTTGCACTGTGACTGACATCACAGCTTCACGCTAGCATACAACTGAGCGGCTGTTAGCCAGACGCTTCCTGTTCAAGTGACCTACTTCCTATTGAACAAAAAGGACACATAAAAACACAACAAGCGCTTGGTGTTTCAAAGGAAGCTTTCGAGCAAGTTTTAAATAAAGATTTATTTGATTAGATGTACAAAAAAACAAAATAATACAAAAAAAAAAATAATAAATTCTGCTTATCTATATGAACTGAATTTAACATTCAGCCTGCAAAAATTGAGGAGTTTTTAGAAAATTCCAAGCTGATTATCATTTCTATAGTAAACTATATGTTGAAATTGACCTCAGATCGGTTGTATATGAGCAGATGTTTTTAACTGCTTATAAAAGGGACATAGAGGAAACCGGGAAGCGTTTACAATATCGGCGTATCATAAAGACATGTTTTTATTTGTTGTAAAGAAAGAAAAGCTCTTCGATAAGGTATTTCAGGGATAGTTCACCAAAAAGTGACAATTCTGTCATTAATTTACCCAGCTTTGTATTATACCACATCTGTAGGATCTTTGGAAACAATTTAAGATATTTTTGATGAAATCTAAGGGATCTGTGACCCTCCCATAGACGGCAAGGTAACTACTAAAGTACTGAAAAAACTTTATTCCACATTCTACCGGGGCTTCTTTGATGTTTTATGGCAGCTGGCAAACCTGCTTTTGGTGTACATACTGCCACCACCAGGGTACGAAGTGTGAAGCAAAACCAGAAAACGAAATAATAGTAAAACAAATTGAAAAAAAAAACCCCTCAAAGTGTGCATTTCGAAAGCTTTTTGATGCAGCGTACGTCTTTCTCAGAGTGTAAACAGGGCACGTGTTTAACGTCATCACGACGGATTTGGGTCCACACCGCTGCTGCAGATCTGGCGTGATGATGAACACATACTGCACGTTCATGAGTGACTCAGCAGAAATACTTAGATACAGAGGTTTGTTCTCGTCAACATCAATTCTCCACACTTCATCCCAGTAGGTGCCGCTATGGGCACCGAAAGCGGGCTTGCCAACCACTATAAAATATCAAAGACAATAAAAATGTGGAACAAAGTCATTATTTTTGGTTTTTGTGTGCAAATGTTTTTCTTGTAGCTTTTTGGTACTTTTCTGGGCCTTGAACATGGTAGTTACCTTGCTGTCAATGGGAGGGTCAGAGAGCCCCTGGATTTCATTAAAAATATCCTAAATTGTGTTCCAAAAAAGAAAGAATACCTTAATTACTCACAAATGTGAGTAATTAATAACAGAATTGTTATTTGTGGGTGAACTATCCCTTTATTTGTAGTTGTTGACTAATTCTTTTTTGACTGTTATTTTTCCAGAAAATTTTAACAAAGTTAAGTGAAAGTTTTTGTTATATGTTAGTTATATAACAACTTACAGCTAAATTAAAAAGCGAAACAAGAAAGAAAATCATCAGCCACCGGAGACGAGTACGAGTTCCTACTTGTCGCTTTTGTGATGTGAAAGCAGGATAAGCGAGAGTTTATCTATCCATCTGTCACAGTTGGGAGTGAGAGAGTGATAAGACGATACAATGACACCATGAGACCTCACCTCACCTCAGCCCCCGGGAATCCTCCACCAAATGTTGGGGTAGAAGTTAAAAAAAATAGATTTAGAAGAATCATACACAGCATAACATGAAATTACTATGACAGGATAGCTCAGCTAACAGAAAAGCTTAGCGAAAACGATTATAATGTTAAGCTATCTTTCCTGTAAGAAATGACATCATGGCATTTACAGACTGTTAATATCAGGCAGAAGTGGAAACGTGAACAAAACTGATGCGATTAACAATTAATAAATAATAAAAAAAGTGTTCCAATTTTTGTCTCAGGTGATGAGTTGAAAGAGTTAATTTAGTGTTTAGGAAAGGAGTCCCCAGTGTAGCTTTAAAAAGCTTTTGTTTAAAAGTTTCAATTTTGTTTGTTTTACTGATGTACCGACCACATTTCCCCTGAACACCCACTGTCTTAGTGTTGCCTGACTAGAATAAGAACATGCAGGGTTTTTTGGTGTTTTATTGTTTGTTTTATCGTCTTTCTAAACTTTTGGGGTTTTTTTTAATCCAAATTCATTGCTGTGTTTCTGAGAAAAATTATGACCCGACACATCCTTGATTAGCAAATTTGCTTAATTTTATGGTATTACAAGGCATTTAACACCATCATGCCAAAACATTCTGCGATAAGTTTTATCCCACATTGTTAAAATGAGATCTGCAGCTAAAGATGATAGTGTTGGCAGCATGACTAGTTCAGTGTTTTCGAGGTTGACAGCACTGAGCTCAGAGCGCTATGACTCAGCTGTGGCGTGTCGTGACCGGTCTCCCTTAGCAGGTCCTCGCTATTCTCTGGCTGTTTCTTCTCTGGACATGAGCCAGGCTTTCTGCAGACACACCCTGTGTGGGTGCTCTCAATTATACTGTTCTGTACACACACACAAAATCAGTCACTCCACTCGCTTTCGTACCTTATACTTACCCTTTTTTTAAACGATCGTTAAATTTCTCTGGCACTAAAACGTTTCGCCTCGATAGGCTCAATGACGCCTTCCAGTGAGGAATTTAGAGTTTGTGGCATGAAAATAATAATAATTTCGTTAAAAATATGTAATTATCCTGTAATTAGCAGGTTCTTATGTGTCAAATTAATTGTAAAAATGTTGTAAACCTTTCAGCTGCATCTCCGACACTGGAGACTCCTTTCATAACTTTTTGGAAAAAACTGTTTGCTTATTGGTTACCATGAAAACAATAAAACACGTTGAGTTTTTCCTTTAATTTGTCCTCTGTATGTACTCGATGCTCTTGCAGATTATTTTCCTAAACACCCTATGAAATTATTTTGCAGACGAAACTTCTCACGCTGCCTGTGTGCACTTTGTATTTTGATAATATAGTTGTGCGTTTTTATTGCGAACCTCTTGTGCAAAACCATCTAAAAACAACTTTATGCGTCTGCCTGCATGATTACGTTTTACACGCATTGAAAGTGTGTTTTCTTCTCGTTAAAGAAGATTAGATAAAACGTCAGACTTTGTATAGCCATACGGTAAAAAAAAAACAAAGCAGAACACGAGATTTAATAAAACAAAAAACAAGAACGTGTGTGTGTGTGTAGGTGTATGCATGAAGTACAGCAAGCTGTGTGCGGTTGGGTGTGTGTGCAGTTACGTGAGGTGAGTGTAGTGCAGTAGACGGTATGTGGTTTTTGCGGGTTAATTAGTGAGCTACTGCTTTGACCTGGATTAGCACAAGAAGCTGTAACAGCCTTTATTTAGTGTATTAACAACTCAGCGATGGCACATGCGTCACTTCACCAACATAAACTGGGGTTTGGTCCTCCCCCATCAGATCACAACCTTGGTTTAGACTGGGAGGATTCTTTTATAATTAACTCTAATTATATCATTTTTTATTCACAAGAGTTTTAAAGTATATATATAAAAGAGGAAAAAACATTAGGGAAAATTCTTTTTTTTTTTTAAAAAAAAGAGAGATTTCTTAGCTGTGTTACATTTAAATTAAAAACAAACAGAAAAAAGAAAAAAAAAATTGTGTCATGAATTTGTTATAAATAAATTTCTTTCTTTTGCAGGTAAAATCAAATAAACTTTAAATGCAAAGTCTTTGTTTTCAACTGTTGTCATATTATGACTAACTAAGATGTAAACCTGAGTGTGATGGATACGCTTGGACAATTAACACTGTCAAACTAACAAGCAAGAAAATGTCCTATAGCTCAGTTCATCCCCAAATACTATGCATACTTGACATTCTTCTGATACTGAACAAAGGGCCACAGTAAAGCAGTGACTGTTACCAGTGAAGATTCGAAAATGATATACAAATATTTTCATCATCATCAACGAGCCTGGTTAAATAACCACAAAAAAAAAAAAAAAAAAGAAACTCACCTCCACTGACTGCGAAGAGATCTTCAGCGGAGGAAGGTTTGGCTTGCCCACAGACGTCTTCAGATCAGACAAGTTCTCATAAGACTGTCCGTGATAGTTGTCGGGTGACGCTTTTAGGTCTGGGGACTCACTGTTAACCTGGTCAGGTCCATCCATGGGTCGGACCAATGCCATGGGTTTCTTTGAGTTGGCTAAGTTGGGTTTGGAAATAAGCAGAAGCGGGAAGGTCTGGGAAGCCGGCATTGGGGCATCTCCTCCCAGGTGGGACGTTTCCTTTTGCGTGGTCTCTGAATGATGCGATAGCACAGTCCTTCTGGAAGAACTTTTGGACTGAGGGGAAAGAGAGTGTTCTTTGGCATTTTTGTTTTCTTCTTCCATGTCCTGTTCTGATTCACTGGAATCACTGGAATGTAAAGGGGACAAAGGTTCTGCAGGTGGTGAAAGGTCTGGAAGAACAGGTGGTAAAGTGGCATAGTCCGTCATGTTGGAGTCCGTTTTTGTTTTATGGGGTTTGATGGTACCTTCCTTGCTCTGACCTGGCATAGAGTTGTCTGGGGTTGGGAACCTCTTGGAAGACTCAGATAAACTGTGACCATTCGAGTGGCCTTGTTTCGTGCCTTCGTACAGTGAGGAACCCTGAATTGTGGGATCAGATCTGTCTTTCTGTACGGGGTTCCCCGAATGTCTGTATGATGATGAAGGGGATCGATCCCTGGTTGCCCCCTCATACTGGCTATACTGGAAATTGTTTCCATCCTCATAACTTCCAAGCATCCTTCGGATACGAATGGACAGTTCATCGCCTTTGTTTGTCTAAAAAGAAAAGATAAAGTCCTGCAAAGGTTATACCTTTATATGAATGTCTTGAATGAAGCAATTGTATAATTACAAGGATTAAAGTTTTGCTATAATCTTTAATTAAGGTAATATTTTCCTGGTCAAAGCTTTTGACTAAAACGCTTATCTAGTCCTGGTGTTGTCCAAAACAGCATGCTACAGTGTTTATGACAACTTACTAATCTGTTCTTTTAGGGCACTGTTTTCATTTTTTTAATGTTGAGACTCCCAAACAAGGACATTTGAAGTCTTATTTTTTTCAAATCTCCACAGGTTTATATGCTGTGATCATCGCAGTAAATTACATACTGTACTGTCATTAAGCAAACCTCAGCAGAACATCCTTATCTACCATCTTTATACTGTTTGTTATGAAGTTTTGCCAGACCAAATGATAGGCGCGGATGTCAGCTAAAGACTGCAATCACAGCACACAGTGCAAGCGATAAAATCACTGGTGTGAATGCATTGCAAAGATACAGTTGCTCTCTTTTGCAGGGTACCATGAAAGTCTGGAATCCTAATATGTAAATGACAGCTAATGTGCATGCAACATTTATAGTGCAAAGCCTGACAAGACCCAGCTGACACATGTAGTGACTAGGCACAACCAATGATTCATGTTTAAAGTGGACGTACAACTGTTGCCTATAGGCCACTGAAGTGCTCTCGCTGGTCTGCGGACAACAGAACGCTGAGGAAGTCTAAAGGACAGGTTGCTCTGACAGCACTGGGAGGGTGGATGAGCAAATACAGCTGACTGTTTCCCAGAGCTGGTCCTGAATAGCCTGGTGTTCGTCCCACAATTGCTTGTTTTTCTGTTTTGTGTTGACGTCTTAAGAATTTTGGTAGTTTTGAAAATAACAAGTAGTAGCTTTCTTGTTTTTTTTGCAGACCATTCTCATTCTTGTGATGTTGTTTTAAATAAAAGGCATGGAAATAACTCAGTGAAATGCTCAGTGAAGCTTTTACCACTGTGCAACTGCTGACCCTATTCCCTACCCTTAATTCTAATAGGTTGTTGAATGATGCCTCGAAATCTTGTGGATGCGACCACCACCACGCTCCTCTTTTCTACTTGTAATAAAACAGCCCAATTTTTATCAATTATATGGTGTCAAGATTGATTTCAAATGCAGTCTCACTGCCTTGACCTTCCTGTTTGTAGAGGCCTTGACTAATCGACTGTCTGTCTCTCAGACACTAAATTTGTAAAAAATCTTTTTACCATCTTATCTCTTGCACACTGCTGGTTCCCCCCCCCATCTCCTGTTCTCCAAAGAGCCTAATTACTGCCGTAGCCAGATAACGAGCTATGGGAGCATATAGGTGTCTGAAGGGAGTAGGAGAGAAGACAGACGGTTCCCCATTCTACTTTTAGAAAAAAAAGGCCCCATCACCTTTTTCTTTCTGGCTCTCTTTCTCTCTCTCTTCATCTACCTCTCTTTCTATATATACACATACATGTCTCTGTCAGTATCTCTCGAGAATCCATCAGTCATTCAATCCCCCATTTCACCCTGAAGCCTTAATAGAGGCGCACCAAGGGGCCTCATTAAAACCCTGGCTTGTAAATTCATATATGAACATGTCATTCTTAACCAGCACCCCTCAGGGCTTCTCTATCCACATTTGCAGATGTTAGACAGGTGTTCAAGGATTTTGGTTTTAAATGCAAATTAATATGTTTAGCTTAAAATGGACCCACCACGGGCAGAAGCTCTGAAGACCACAGCTAGGAAGTTCGATTAACAAAACATTGATTCTCGATTAGTACAGTTTTTCTCTCAATCAACACCTTAAATTTATGGACGTTCCCAAACTACCTCAAAAAAAGCCATAAGAATTAGCGCAGTAATCCCGGGGTGAAGGCAAGGTAGTAAAAATACTAGTAACTGCCCCATTTTAAATCGCTCACATTTATTTCGTGGACTAGCAGATATAGTTGAAAACCACTTATACTAGTGGTTACAACACCAAACATTAGACATCAGTATTCACTTGCTGTAGTGTTCTACATCCACCTTGCATTAGACCAGACAGACTCAAGTGCTCACTGACTGAAGTTCACCTTGTAAGGCTCCCTAAAGAGGGGCGTATTCTCATGGTACAGCTCTTTTTCCTGCTGGGTCTCCTGGTTCCGCCGTGCCCATTCTTTCCTCCGCAGGACATCCAGTTCTTCGCGTATGCTGTGAACATAACCCGTACATAACAAACACATTAAAAAAAAAAAAGTCTAAAGGTTTTACTAAGCAAACCAGCATCATCATCTTTAAATACTACTACTTTATTATAAAAGACATTTATATAAAAAAGTATGTGTTAGCGTAATGTAGTGTCAGAGCTATGTAACAGTCAAAGAGGATTTTTAAGTCTTTGGTAAGCCTGTGCGAATTGTAGCCTCTGTTTTTTGTTCTTAGCTGACAGGAGCGGCACCAAGGGTGTCTTCTGCTGCTGTAGCCCATCTGCCTCAGAGTTCGACACGTTGTGCGTTCAAAGATGGTGTTCTGCATACCTTGGTTATAACGAGTGGTTATGTGACTTACTTTCTATCATCTCTAGCAAGTCTGGCCATTCTCTCCGATATCAACAAATCATACAACTGCTGCTAAACGGATATTTTATCTTTTTTGGACTATTTTCTGTAAACCCTAGAGATAATTGTGCATAAAACTCCCAGTAGATCAGCAGCCCGTCTGGCACCAACCATTCCATGTTCAAAGTCACTCGAATACCCTTTCCTGCCTATACTGATGCTCAGTTAAAACTTCAGCTAATTGTTTTCACCACATCTAGATGCCTAAATGCATTGAGTTTATGCCAAATGGCTGATTAGCAATTTGTATTACCAAGAAATAGAACAGATGTACCTAAAAAAAAGTGTCTGGTGAGGGTATATATATATTTTTAACGCCTACATCCAATGCAATTATGTTGCAAAAACACACATGCTTTTAGCTAGACTAAACACAATCCTCAACTCAACTGACAGAATAGAAGAGGAAAACTGACCACCCTATTGTCACAGTATGTCGATGATTAAAAAAAAAAGGCAAAATTGACTATTCTCACTGGGTGGGGCAACATTATGCCTCCTCGTCGTAATTACAGTGATAAAGCGTATTCATCTGTGAGCTTATGCATGTGTATTAGATTATTTATAAAGATGCTATGTATTTCAGTGAATAAAGCTAAAAATGCAGAACACTATAATAGAAGATTTCTGCTTCATTCTCTCAATTTTTTCCCGGGTCTGCTTAAATTTGTTTAGTTTCCCAAATAACACTTAGTTCACCATTTTTCAGGGTTATCAGAGTATACAAGAGTATATAAGAGTTATTAGACCGTCTGACATCCAAGCAGAAAACAGACCTTTCTAAATGCTAATTTAAACAGGTGAAAAAAAAATATCGAACACAAGAAAGGGCAGAGATGTGAGGGTTTTTGTCTCGTGTGTGAAGCATGTGAAAAAATAATGGCCATTTGAGAGTTTGCTTTAGCGAGACTGAAGACGAAGAAAAACATGGATATTAGCTATGTGACCTTTTGGTGAGTCAGCATGAGTCAGTGGACGTAACGGCGAAGAAGTTACTCATGCTTCACAGACTGCCGAGTGCAACCTTTCCGCTGCAAACTCCAATGTGACATCATTCAGACAAGGTCAGGCTATAATTACTACAGTGCTGCAAAGTCTATTAAGAGTCAAATAGGAAAAAGAACACAAGAATAAAGAAATTTACATTGGCAATGTTTAAAAACAAACGCACATTCATGTTGCTTTGGTAGACAATCTGTCCTCCGTATTTGCTCAAGCTAATGTTCCAGATAAGATATCTTTTAGGGTGGATATGGGGACAGGTGCAATCAGACAGCGAGTCCGTAGGGGATGCGATAACAACATGCAACATCTGGCTCTGACTTTTGAGACTGGCACTGAGCCAGAAGTGGACAGGACGTGGATTCGTTTAAACAAAAACACAAAACGAAATCTATAAAAACAGCTTTGAGAGACTACCAGGTTCTGAACTCAAGCTTGCAGAGCAGCAGCCAACACTTTTAATTAGAAATAGAAGTTGAAGTTGAGGAGAAGAACAGATGATGCTGAACAGGAACAGCTTGAAAAAAAAAAAAAAGCATCCTTTGATTTATTAGATTACATTAAAACAGCTGTAGGCTTTGGTTAAAAAAAAAAAAGAAAGAAAAAAGATGTTGGAATTTTGACACACACATATGCTTATTAACTTTAATGAACATTATATATGTTATGGGGCCTTTTCATGTCTTTCTTTCCCCTTAAAGACAACAAATAAAATATCTTTGTTGACCAAGACATAAATAACAATCCAGATTGAGACGTTAAAAACTTTTTTCCAGTTACCTTTAAGTGTTAATGTACAACAAACACAAACTGGTTTGTGTTTACATCCAAGGTAATGTTTTCAACAAAGCTTTAAAACAAACGATTCCTTCCATAACCGATGAGCATCGTTTAAGCTAACGACTTTCTTGTGCAAAACGTGCATTATACACTCCTGACTCTGCAGCAGCATTACTTCAATTGCTGTGTTAATAAATAAAAAAAAAACTATTTGCATTTGCTGTAGATTCAAAAAAAAAAAAAAAAAAAAAAGAGATTACTTTCTCTAACTCAATCCGTCTAAACCTGGGGGGAGGTATTGAGCTCTTGTTCTCGCAAAACATCACCTCTGTGACGCCCATGACCTCGTCCTGCGCTGCCATGGCGACCGGAGAGCCCTCCCAGATCAGATGTAGCACTCAGCGTCAGTTATTCACACACTGAGGAACACATGGGCCGATAAGAAAAGTTTGACGTGTAACCCCCGCTTTTTCCACACTCACTCTCTCGGAGCTTACACTTGCTTTCTTTCTCTCTCGCATGTTTTTTCATCCGGTTGCCGCAGTAGAGCAGCAGGGGGTCATACTTCTAGATAAAAGCACAAAGTGGTGTACAATTCTGTCTGTGGTTGAAAAGCCTACCAACTCAAATCAGTGCGTCTATCTAAATAAACAAATGAGCGATCCTATGCAAATGTTAACCTTATAATGGAAAAAAGGTGAATGGACACACTGTACTAACGCCTCAAAATAGATTTTTTTCATTTAATATTAAATCCGCTATGATTTTTTTTTTCTTTCTTAACTAGCAGTTAAATCTAAAACTAAAACTGATTTAAATGCCTTAGCTATGATCGGGTAGCTAGTTTAGCTACCATGTAAACTAACCCCAGAAATATCTCATGCAGTTAAAAGCAGAGACTCTGAAATATAATCCATTGTGAATGTGTGTGTGTGTGTGTGTGTGTGTGTATTTTTAGGAAAAGAATGATCGATAGAAAAACAGTAAACACATTACACGAATAAGGACTAAAGTCACATAAGATGTAAAGTATTCAGTAGTAAAGTAAAATTACATCAGTAGAAATGTTAAAATAGCCAAGAATACTTAGCAAAAAAACAGCTGTGTGGCTTTCACGCAGGAACCACACAATTTCAAAAAAGCTAAGCCAATTAGCTAATTACTGTGTTAGCAGTATTTTTAGCAAGCACAAACAGGGCTGTTAAATGCAACGTCAAAAATACTACCCTCTGATGTTAGCATGCTTACGAACTAGCTTCCGTGTAATAGCATTAGCATGCTAGCCTGCTTCTTAAGCAATATAAAAGTGAAAAGGTAAATATATGTAAAAGATAATAACACAAGTTATCAAGTAAAATTAGCAAACATTCCCTCAAATTTACAAGAACTTTAACAGTATTTAGCTATTATGCTAGCAAACCACTGACAAAAAGGGTGCAGAAAATATTTAATCTAATCTAATCATTTTACTAAAATCTTTATAAAAAATAAAGCAGATTTTAAACACTGGTTTGTTTTTAAAGCAGCAACACAATGTTTACTTAATTTTTTTAAACAATAATTAGCTTAATGTTTTTTGCTAACAAATTGCGAAAAACATGCTGATTTTTGTTTTATTAACACAGCACCACTTTAGCCACAGTGCTAAGCCTCGGGGAAGAGAGAACCTACACTACACTCTACAAACCGCTAACATTCTGACGTGTTTCTTCTTCAGAATTTCTCGGATAACTTGACGTGCTTAATTCTAAATTATTTACACAACCAGTGAAGCATGACGACGTAAACAAACCTACAGGTTTTCAAGTGTTAATTTCCTAATCTGACCTTCAACCTGCCACAAAAATTGTTAACAATTTTTAAGTTGAACTAGTCAACAGACTTTAGAAAGATGAATAGAACGTGGGAGTGAGATTACAGATTTATTACTTTACAACTCTACAGAGCGTACATAGCTAATTCACCTTGCTAATCAGACAGGGAAGAGAGTAAAAAAACAGATTTTTATTCTGTGTATACTGCAACATGTATATAAGTGGATAACTCGGGTACAGCATGTGAGCAAGATGCTGCATGTGAGGCTGAGGGAAACGATTTAAAGATTTCCCTCTGTTTTTTAAGTGGCTTTTTCACATTTTGTCTCGCTACAACCACAAACTCAAATATATTTTATTGAGATTGTATGTAACAGACTAACACAAAGTAGCACATAATTGTAAAGTGGAACAAAAATGATATACGGTTTTCAACATATTGAGCAAATGAAAATCTGAAAAATGTGGCGTGCATTTGTTTTCAGCCCCCTGTACTCTGATACCCCTAAATAAAATCCAGTGCAATTAATTGCCTTTAGAAGTCACCTAATTAGTTAATAGAGTCCCCCTTTGTGTAATTCAGTCTCAGTATAAATACACCTGTTCTGTGAAGGCCTCAGTGGTTTGTTAGAGAACAACAGTGAACAAACAGCATCATGAAGACCAAGGAGCTCACCATCAGGTCAGGGATAAAGTTGTGGAGAAGGTTAGTAAAAAAAATATCCCAAGCTTCGAACATCTTCAATCCATCATCCAAAAATGGAAAAAGTATGGCACAATTGCAAACCTACATGGCCGTCCACCTAAACTGACAGCAAAGAGAGCACTGGTCAGAGAAGCAGCCAAGAGGCCAATGGTCACTGCAGAAATCCACAGCTTAGGTTAGAGAATCTGTTCACAGGACAACTACAAGTTGTGTATTCCACAAATCTAGCCTTTATGGAAGAGTGGCAAGAAGAAAGCCATTGTTGAAAGAAAGACATAAAAAGTTCTAGGGTTTTTCTAGCAAACATGTGGAAGAAGGTGCTCTGGTCAGATGAGACCAAAGTTGAACTTTTTGGTTTAAATGCAAAGTGCTATATGTGGTGTGAAAATAACACTGCTCATCACCCCGAACACACCATCCTTACTGTGAAACATGGTGGCAGCATCATGCTGTGGGGATGCTTTTCCTCAGCAGGGACAGGAAAGCTGGTCAGAGTTGTTGGGCAGACGGATGGAGCTAAATATAGGGCAATCCTGTTGAAGGCTGCAAAAGACTTGAGACTGGGAAGGAGATTCACCTCCCAGCAAGACAATGACTGTAAACATACAGACAGAGTTACAATGGAATGGTTTGGATTAAAGGATATTCACATGGCCTAGTCAAAGTCCAGACCTAAATCCTACTGAGCGTCTGTGGCAAGAATTGGAAAATGTCTGTTCACAGACACTCCCCACCCAATCTGGCTACGTTTGAGCTATTTTGCAAAGAAGAATGGCAAAAAAATTCAGTTTCAAGATGTGCAAATCTGGTAGACATAACCGAAAAGACGTGCAGCTGTAATTGCAGCGAAAGGCGACTCTACAAAGTAGAGACTATATAGTGCAAATAACATAAATGTACATAAAAACATTATAGTGTCCTTGCAATGAAAGGTTATTTCATCTGTGTTTGTGTGGTGCTGTAACTATAGGTTTCTATTAAATAAGGGGGTGTGTTTGTGTGTCAGATTAGGTTGTTCAATGCTACCCGAAAATCCAGGATCTAGTTGCAAGAAGATGTTCAAGCCCAGCAGGCTCAACTTCAGGATCGGGTGCTGAGGGATTAGTGTGTTAAATGTGGAACTAAAATTTATATTATGTTAGTTAGCCTTACACATAGGCTAAACAACTAAAAAAAACTAGCTACTCAAACAATGGAAAATTGACATAAGCAACGTAAAATTGACATAGGTGTGAGAAAACCAACGAGACGCTCAAGTCGACGAGTTTACATAAGTGCTGCAGTTGGGATAAATTTACATGAGAAAAATGGCGCACAATAAAGCATGCAAATTAGAAGCCTAGCTAGAATCTTACCTGAAAAAAAGTTTGGCAAAAAAATCATTAAAGAAAAAGATGATAAAGAAGAAGAGGTAATGGTTCGATTACTGCTCGTACTGTGGGAAGAACTAATGGGAAGATCGGCGTTCGATTCCCAGCACCACCAAGTTGCCACTGTTGGGCCTCTGAGCAAGGTCCTAAACCCCAAATTGCTCAGTTGTATTAAAGAGATAAATGTAAGTCATTTCAGATAAGGGTTTTCTCCCAGTGCCAAGAAATGTAAATGTAAAATGTAAATGTAAACTCTCTGTGGCTTTGTTGCTCTGCGTGCAAAACGTACTTAAGTTCTGGACATTCTGTCTCCTTAAGAGTGAGTGAGTGAGAGGGAGGGAGGGAGGGATTTTGTGTGTGTGCAAATGTGTACAAAAGACAGAAGAGAGAGAGTGAGAGAAGGAAGATTAGAAAAACATTTTACTAAACTGAAAAAACACTGAATTTGTCAGTTTTTTCTCCAAATTACAGGCAGCAGGAATAATGACAATTTAGGAAAATAAACCACACCACTATAGTGTGTCATGTTAACTATTTTCCTACAAATTTCCACACCGATTTTTCCCCACTCTTACAGATGATTCGAACAACGATTGCCAGATTATCAGTCGCTTTAACCAATCAGATAATGCGTAATCAGATTCCGATTGAAATTTCACACTGCTTTAATTACAGAACCTTTCAGATTAGTCACCACCAATGCATTTGTGCTCCAAACACCTCACCTGCTCATTTTTTCTTTTTCACACAAACTAGCTTCTTTTTTAAGTGAATTAGAACTAGCGAATTTAACTTAACCTTTCATTCGGAATGTAAACAGAGTCACTAAACTAGGCTTGTTGTTTCATTGGTTCATGTGACATCGCAGTGAGGAGGGACCTGCGCTTACACACTCTGGCCTGAGAAAAAGCAATCCTAAGCTGTGCCTAATTAAATTTACAAGAAACACACACACACACACACACACACAAACCCCCTGCTGAATTTGTCCAGGTGCGGCACTTGATTAGGAATAAAGACTCAGACCGTGGAAGATGAGGTTACTGAAAGGTCATGGATACCTGCAACAGGAAGCTTTTAACAACCAAACAAAACACTATAGATGCACATACACACACACACTTTCTTTAACTGATGCACAATCTCTTTTTTCCTTTTTCACACACAGTCTCTCTTTTTTAGAGACACACAAACACTTTCTCACTCTCTTTCTCTTAATTTAAAAATTCTCTCTCTCTCTCTCTCAAACACAGCAGCTGTTCTTTAATAAACTTCTGAAACTGGAGACTCCTTTCTGAAATGTACTTTTTTATAAACGTTGGAATTCACTCAAGTTGTCATAACCAACCAAGATGGGCATTTTAAAGTTACTCATAACTGTTGAATAGAATTAAGTAAATAAATAAATAAACGTCCTTTGCCCTGGATCTGTGTTACAGCGATAAAAACACGACAGGCTGTTTTCAGTGTTACCCAACCCTCTGCCCCCACCCCCACCCACAGGCTCATGGACCAGAGCCAAGTAAACTAGTCACAAAATTCACAGTCAGTCATGTTTATCAGGGTGAAATTATTGTCTAAAATATTGTCTAAAAAACAACAACAATATTCTCACAGCATACACCGCTAGATGTTTGCATGGAAGGATGTGTGGTGTCTGCAGTGATTCTGCCTCAGTTCTTTTTTATTGAAGCTCTAGTTTTCTGTAAAAGATAGCAATCGTGTCATTCTTTAATTTTTAGCGCTGGCTTTTTTACGATGGTGTTTCATTCGATGAAAAACACAACATATCAGGGAAAAAAAATGTATCCTCTCGTTACTCACTCATTTTCTTGTTATTTCCCTAAAATGTATATATTCATTTATATACAATAAATGTATAAATTAATAAGAAATCACACAATAATAATAATAATGAGGAGAATATTCAAACTCAATGTTCCGAAATGCAGTGTAGCTACAATGCAAGTTCTCGGCTCAGCCAATCAGACGTCTACTTGATGAGGAGCAAGCAAATACTTACAGTGCTGCGTCCAAAATCTCATACTATCTAAGCAGGTACTACATTTTAGTTAGTACAGACTTCCCGAGTGTTATAAAAGTATGCTCTATATAGTAAAGTTACAGATAGTATGGATGAAATTTGTACAAACCATTTCTACCATGTTGATATCACGTGACATACATTACAGCAGCGTAAAAAAAAAGGAATAATGGTATTAAGTGTAATGATTTTAAACAAGTGCAGTTGAACCACAAAGAACAATGTTTTTGTAAAATACTTTAAGTTTTCTTAAGCTCTTGAAAAGCGCTTAAGAAAAAAAAGGCTCAAGGGTCCGGGTACCATTGGGGTTCGGACTATTCTAAGGGCTTACACACTTTGGGGGCCCCCCCCCCAAAGATCTGTTTTATTTATACTAACAGTGTGGAATGGGTGGGGTAAGGGACTCAAAATTGCTAACGGTGCTCCTGCATGGAATAGCAAAGTTCCCACCGTATGTGTAATTCAGAATCCAGGCAGAAGTAGTTGACTCTCAGGGAACTTTTTACCTTCTGTTTTTTACATTCTAAAACATCGGACATACTATTTACCTCACATACTATATAGTATGGATATGCAATTCGAACAGAGCCACCGGTGCTAGCGTAAAAGTTTTCCATGTTACAGGAAACGAAGTGAGACAGTTGAACACTGTAAAATTATAAAGTGCCGCCGCATTACAGCCTTACTTTCCTTAAGAGATGAACCGAAAAAAAATGTGGAGAACAAACGACCATATAATTAGTCAGAAGTAATTCTCAAGGATGACTTTCTGACCTTTTAAAGTAAGAAAATCGAGAAAGCCAAAGAATCGTTTTTGCGACAATCTAAAGGCGATCTGTAGACTTAGACTCTGATGGGGCTACGACCCCACCCACTGTCAAGCTATCCCAGTCAGTCATTGGATTTGTATTTAACATTTGCATTTTTAAAAGAGGGTGACCTTAAAAGGCATTTAAAAATACAAGAGGACAACGATAAGACACAGCGGGCATTCCTATTAAACTATTTGGTTATGGAAAGTTCTGGAATGGTGACTAAAATACTTACAGTCAGAGAAATTCCCTACAGAGTAATGATTTTAATTCCGCTGTATAGTAAAACTGGGTCATGACCCTGTTTAACAAATCGTGATGTGTTTACACGACGCATCACACCTGGATATTATGCAAAGTATAAAACAACACAATAAGATCATCATGGCGATCAGACAGCGCTTGGAACAGAACACAACAGTGTGTTTTCTTCCTCTTACACAGCACTTTGTTAAATAAAACCTGTTTAATCTCAGCATATCAATTATACAGACGATTCCTTTATAGATCGTAAAGTGCTCATAAATTCGAGACTATTGTGATTTAGATCACATTCCCAGATTTAGGAATTTTCTACCCCAGCAAATGTCAGCCGGTGAGACCCGACAGATCTAAACTGGGTTTGAACCAGGAAGCTATTTTTCTGGTTAATTTCAGATTAGACATCTTCAGGAATCCTTTTTTTTAAACTGATGACTGATTCATTGCTGGTAAACAACACAAGAGAGAAGAGTTTTAAATACAGGAAATGGAACATCATTCATTTAATTTGTTAATAAATTCAGCTACAACAATTAACCTAATAAACTAGTTTTTACACAATTTTTGTCATTTCTTTTTGGATCTGAAAGACATTATTTCTCAAACTCATCTTACTACAAACAGCATAGGATTGTGTTTGGTTGTTTATGGATGCTTCCAGTAAAGTCCAGTGTCGAGATATTTATAAATGAAGAGCTGACTTTACCACCTAATCTAAAAATTAAAAAAAAACTACTTAATTTGACCATAATGACATTTGGGGTTTTTAATGTAAAGAATTAAAATAACTTAACTATATTATTTGGGGGGGGGGGTGTCATAATAACTCTAATGAACACGTGAAGATTTGCACTCCAGGTGTTTTCATGTTAGTGTCTGGGATTATTAATAAACAACCCAAAACGTTTTAGAAACCTAAAAACATTTCTAACTTCATTTCTCGACAAATCATTTGTACAAACTTGCCATCGGACAGAATGTCACTTGAATCTAACAGCAGGGTGGATTATAAAACTGGTTAATAGGTTTAAAGTACTTACCTAGACTGAGCAGCCATTAGAGTGCCAAGCCAAAAAAGATTACCGGCCAAATTTAAACTTGCTGATTGCCATGGAGCTTCTTGGCACTTCGTACAAATCCGTCTTCTTACATCGTGTCGGAATCAATCCCAAACAATAAATTAATTCGTTTATAAATGCCAGAAACAGCACAGATCGTTCATAGTTCACAACTTATTGTAGCAGAACAGCTAGGAGCTTGATCCCTGGACTCACCGGGCTAAACCATCAGCGTCATCCACGCTTCCGGGGGTGCCTGGGATCGTATCAGTGTCGCTAAATAACACGTATACCTTATATACGCTTTCAATAAATATTAAGTAGAAAAAAATCTCTTTGAATCGTCGCAAAGTACGATTTAGAAAATGTTACTGTTCGTTTGGTAGCGTCGTGTCACAGTGGAAAGCTCCAGAGGTTCACCCCTGCCGCTTGTCAGAAATGGTTTCGCTGCACGGATCCTATTATGGGCATGTTATTCTGAAAGAGCGTGCCAAAATATTACAGAGGGGGGAGAACACGTTGTTCACGTTTTACAACAAAAAGTACTTGCGCATTTAAAAGATTCATAAAGTGCATTCAAAGAGTATTTGCTACATTTAAACAACAACTCTTGTAAGAATTTTTAGCCATTTTTTTAGTTTAGAGTAAATATCTTTATGCTTGGAATACGTGGGATAAAATGATTAAACCCTCCAATGTTTCAGGGGTGCAGTATCAGAACTGACTTGCACTTTTATGCTTTTTCTAAACAAGTAAAAGCGACTTGCTTGATTACAGATAACCAATCAGATTAACAATTAAAGTCTGGAAAATATACCAGACCTGAGTTTATAAGACTACAGACTAGAGATACATTGAAGGAGCAAAATTATTTTTCTCAACCAATGTTTAAGCCTTTATTCATTACTGAATATCGGTTTTGTGATATCAGATCCAATAATATTTGGCGCCATTTTGTTGGCGTTTTGAGAACTCCAAATCTAAATGATAAAAAGAATACAATAAGGTGACTCGTGGGGTGCTTATATGTACCAGATACAATGTTATTTATAATAAGCCTCCAAGATTATTCTTCTTCTCCTTTCGGCTGTTCCCTTTTAGAGAATCATCTGTCTTCACCTAACCCTATTCTCTGCATCCTCTTCACTCACACCCACTAACTTCATGTCCTCATTTATCGCATCCAAATACCTCCTCTTTGGTCTTCCTCTTTGCCCTCTGCCTGGTAGCTTTATTTCTAACATCCTCCAACCAATATATTCGCTATCCCTCCTCTGTACATGTCCAAACCACTTCAATCTGGCTTTTCTGACTTTCTCCCCAAAACATGAGCCGTCCTCCTGATGAACTCGTTCCTAATCCTGTCCAACCTCGTCACCCCC